>CAIGRB010095308.1:135078-168734 GCA_903798255.1 Fraxinus quadrangulata | reverse complement strand
TGGTTAATCTCTAACGTTCGGTAGTGGAATTGGTCCTTTGACTTGAGGTCATCATAGTACCTTATATGAGGATAGTCATACTTTGGTGATGTTGGATGTTGCTCTGCCAAGAGTCGCTAATACGGCATCGTTCGGGTATGTCAAGAATCATATGAAGGTTGTGAATGATCAATAGAGGATTCGTCACTCTTAGATAGTAAGAGATTGTGATCCACATTTTATCCATTTAAGTTGATAATGAAATCTTTGGCCAATGTGAACTCATAAGTCGAAAAAGAGTTTTCGACTTACATTGACTTAACATTAGGATAAAAGATATGATCGATAAACGAGATTGACACATATCCATATCTTATAATTGATCGGATCATATTGACGAAATGATTATAATTTCATGGTAAACGAACAAGTTTGGTTTTGTCACACTACATGACATTTCACGTCACATGTATTACCCTGACACATTGCTAGATGTCAATTTGGGACGAGAAATGTGAATTAGTGATAAATTAAAAGGAGTATTTTAATTTATCGATTTTGATCAGATCAAAATAATAATTTACGTCTTTAGGTATCGTGATTGAGAACCTAATGGGTCACACACAAAAGAGAACCAGAAGAATGAGATTTACCAATTAATTAATTCACAAGTGTTGAATAATTAATTAATTGAGTTGCTTATTAATAGGCTCGAATTAATTAATTGGATTAATTAATTCATGGCCCAGACTTAATTAATTTGATTAATTAAGTATTAGAATGTGTTAAGTCTAAGAGACGGGTCGAACCCGCTTGGGCTTATATTAATATGCTACTAGGGTTTGAGAAATGCATGAATTTTTCCATTATTCTTGCTAGTATAAGAAAAGAAACCCTAGCCATCATTCTTGTTTTCTGTGTGGATCACCATTAGAGGCTCGACAATTGGATAGTTTGGATTGCAGATCGTGATCATTGGAGTTCGAGAATCAGCAAAGGAGTTTGCAGAATTCATCAAATGTATAATTTCTATCACAGTTTCTATCTAAATACAATGTAGATCATTGGTGGGAATTGAAAATTGTTTATTTTTCGCTGCGCATGATTAAGTAAATTCCCAACAAATACTTCATGAATTAAAAGAGAACCATTTGAGAAAGAGAGAGCTGCTCAACCATGTTTAAGATCAATTGAAGATATTGGGTTGTTCATAAGAACTCCTTTGTTGGTTCATAATATTGCTAGAAACTACACTCATTACCTTAGCATTTTGGACTAATGGTTTTGATTGGTCATGAACTTCATATTCAATGGTGCATGAACTTCATATTCAATGGTGACCTTGCCACATATATTGTTAGAGATAAAGATAAAATCTTAGTTATAGTTCAATTAGAATTGAACTACTCTTAGTCGATCAAACACTATATCAGCTCAAACTGTATTTACTCAACTCATTCGAGTAATAAAGCGTGCAAATCCTGTCGTGATATCAGAGCACAACTTTAATGAGGAAAACAGTCCAATCCACCACCATGGTCGATGATGGCCAATCCCTTCCTGCAGGCGACAATCCCACGGCAGTTGTTCCTTGCTCACCCAAAACATATACTCATCGTACCATCAAATATTGAATACAAATGTTAGAAATTCTTATTGATACCATCCTTCTATGTCAAGATCATTTTATTATCTCTCATTAACAAGTGTGTTTTAAAACCAGAAGGTGCCATAAGCCATATGCATGCCATATGACGCACTATTAAATTCCTTTTTTACTCACAATAGACAAAAGTTCGAACAACACTTCTTTTTGAAGGAATGCCTTTGAAGGTGCATAAAATTCCTAGTTTCTTGGATTATATATACTAACTTTTTGTCATATTTTACAATAATCATATTATAACGTACGAAAAAGCATTTTGCTAGGTAACTTTTGCATCAAATGTCAAGTAGTCGACAAACTTTGGCTGCAATAAAGCACATCTTGCAATGTTTTACCCTACATATATAGACATATGGAACCATCATCTAGTAGCGAGATTTGTTCGACTTCATCAAAGCAAAATCAAGATTGTAGATTGATCATTAATTTCTCAAAATGTTTTTTGAGCTTTATAATCAAAATTCGATCATGGCCTATTAACATTTTAGAAAACTATTTGATTCCTTTGATTAAACTAACCGAAAGGAAAATTCAAAGGAAATGTCTCTGATCAGTCTTGTCCATTACTTCCATTCCAGTTCTTGATGGCATCTGAAATTGCCTGTTTCACCATTTGGGCATTGATGTAGTTTTCTTCTTCTTCTTCTTCATTCTGCAAGAAATCAAGACATTGATCTGTAAAGGGTGTTCGATTTTATTCAAAAAAGCCATCCTTCATTATCTCTTACATTGAGAGAATCTAAGAGCTTAACTATTAGATGTGACATTATTTAAATCTGGCCTTTTATTAATATGCAACTGACACGTGATTCATGTGAAAGTAGAATTTCTCATGCCTAGTAGTCTTGAGATTGTTTGATGATATATATATATACATGCATCTTAAAATGAAAATGAAAATGTAATGAAATCGAAAAATTCTTACTTCTCCTCCTCCAAATGCCTGTAAATGAAAGCTATCTTTACAAGAAACCCTAGCTTCAAGAACATTGAGACCAAGCTCCTCAAAAGCTTCCAATAAGGAAACAAGCAATCCAGAGCAACTTTTTGCTGAACAAACATTCACTAAGAAGCCCTTTTCTAGGGTTTCTACGGTAACTTGCTGCACGTAAAACATGTCAAAAAAAAAAGCTCTTAATTTTACTCTAGCTAGGTAAAAAGTAAATAAAAACAAGGAAAGTTTCAGAGTATTACAGGCCACAAGTTCTGGTTGCTCGAGCTTGCTACATCTTTATTCAATCTTTCTACTTTCTGCTTTAACTCTGTAATATAGTTGGATGCATCTACTATGATTGATGTATCATTAATCTGACATAAGTAAACAAATTAAGAGTTAGAATTATATCAAAGAAGTCTAAAATATAAAATGCCAAGCCTTAAAAAATTTTGTACTTGTTTCCGCATAGTTAATTGAAATACGCTGGGATTCATCAAAATGAAAACCAAGAATTTATTCAATAGATTTAGTAGATGTGTGTGTATGTATGTATATATATGTGCTCAAAATGGTGGAAGAGAACCAAGTAATGGCTGAAAAGTGCACAGTGCATTTACTGCATGAGAATTAGTGATGGAACGAAGAAGCTGCAGCTTATCGTGCAGTGAGTCTCTCTTGGGCTTTCTAGAATCCATGGTTTCCAGTTCCACCTCTCTTTTTACAGATTAATTCTCTCTCTCTCTCTCTCTCTCTCTACCCTTTTTTTCTTCCTATCTATTCTTCTTTGTATTATTTTCTGTAAGTTCTGAAGATGCAGCCTTTTAAAGAGGAGATGCTCCTCTCAAATCAATATCATCTCTTGTTTGCTTCCCACATGACCCCCGGGCGTCCGTTTCCTATCAAAAGATATCGAATTACACTAATCGGAATACTAGGATAAATCTTGTGAAACTACTAGGTTGCCCCTTTCTTTAACTTCATTTTTTCGGTTTTTACGGAGTTGGTGATAATGTAGAGGGTATTAAAGATGTGACAATTTAGTTGGGACGTTCGGGTGACCTACTAATTCTTATTTCGAACTATCTTATGTAGAGAACAAATGTCAGTGGGTGCTTGGTGAAAATTAAAATCGAGACATGCTACATGTACACGAGGNCCCCCCCCCCCCCCCCCCCCCCCCCCCCCCCCTCCTTCTCTTGTGAGGGGAGTGTAACCCTGTGTATATTTAGCATTTCTTATTAAAATTAGATTTTTAGTAGATTGTGATAGAAGTTTTTGAAATGTGTGATTGAAAAGTTGTGGGACTCCGTGAAAGATATGGTTAATAATATATATTTGAATTTGACTTAAATTAAAATCTAATTTTAATATGAAACAAATAGGGCCTAATTATTTTCATTAATTCATTTTGTTAAGATGCCTAGAAATGGTAGAGCTCGGCTACCTTATATGTTCCAAGAAAGAAAAATAAATAAAATAAAAAATAAAAATGTTAAATACATACCTACCTTCAATACAAAATAGCTATCAAGAAAAAAGTATTTAAAATTAACTGTCAATTTTAAGTCATAAAAAGGTTGTGTTTGACACTCATTTTGGAGAAGAATGTGATTTGGAATAATGATTGGTGGAAGAATGTGTAGTTAAAAAGTAAGGAGAATTTTTTAGGTTTATGTGTAATATTATTTTATTGATAAAATGTGTGGTTGAAATGAAAAAAGAGAATGAGAAAAATGGATGTCAAACAATGACAAAATAAAATATAACAATGAGTATAAGCCACCATACACATTAATCATGAGTCGTAGAAACACTTCAGTGAACTATGATGATGAGTATTACTAGAGCACATGAAATGTAATTCTCCGAACATAGCAAGTTAATTTTGTATCAACCAGCCCGAGTAAACCTATTATAAATGGAGATATACGTCATTATGGATAGAATGGTAAAAGCAAGTAGAAAGGACATTAATTAACTGTTTAACATAGTTTTTTTTAAAAAAAAAAATAGAGGGAAAAAGAGAAAGAGGGAGGGAAATGAATATATGACGAGCTCGTGATCATGGCTTGGATTGGAAGGGTGAAACATATATGAATTATTATGGGCATATATTTGTTTGTATACACTATACTATCGAAAGAAGTGAAGGAATGCGTCAAAAAATAAAATGTTAATTTGTGAAAATATTGAGAAGCCTCCAAATACTCCTCACGGGGAATTTGGAGCTCCTCTAAAAAAACAGCCGTCGCCTTTGTCTTCTCTTTTCCTCTCTTTCTACACGTGCTATCTTCCATCAACCTTCATCAATATTATTAAGTATAAATCTCACTATTATTATTTCACTAAATATCTATCCTCCCATATTTAGCCCAGTTTGAGCCACATTAAAATTTTCATTCGCATTCTTCTACTCATTTTCAACCACACATTTTTCAATAAAATAATATTTTCCATCATATTAATAATTTTTCCTTCTTTTCCAACCACACATTCTCCATCAGTCTACTATTTCAAAATATATTCTTTCGAAATAATGTGTTTCAAATACACCCTTATATTTTTCATGACTTGTACATATTAAAGAGTTGGTGTCGGAAAATTATAACGTCGTACTAGATTTTTTATTTTTTTCAACCGCTATGAGGATATGAAGTATTAACTCATAATGTATAAAAGTAAAGTACTAATTAGGAGGAAATGTAGAGCTCGACGATGGAAAACGAAGAGCAAGACAAAGTTAACAAGTCAAAAAGACTAGTAGTACAAATTAGCTTGGGAAAAGACTTCAAAGTCTAGTGTATAAATAAAGTTGAAATAGCAACCTCAAGATTGGTAGGATTGAGGCATTTCTTGGTATTTATTCCAGGTTTACGGTGTAATTGCTATTGCTCAACGAGATTTAGCTTTGAAGGTATAATTTTGAATGAGACATGAGAGTCGAGGATGAAGGAACATTTAACCAATACAATGTGCTTTTCTAAACAAATCCCGAACTAGTCGAGTTTATAACAATCTACAACTTACATTTGCAAGTTTAAAAATACTCTAGAATAAAAATAGAAACGGTGATAAAATTGAATTAATAGAGTGAATCTCTAACTTATCACTTCATGTATCTAATTGAACTTCACAGAGATGACTAACTTTGTCTATCTTCATGAAGGTAATGGGAAAACATTTAGTCAACTAAAGGGTTTTTGTTGGATTAGTCTTATAAATATCGTATAACGAACCACTTTTAATATCGAAACAATGATAATATATAGTTACATAGAATTCTCAACAGGAAACAACTCATATCAAGCAAAAGGGACAACAATGGCGTGGCCTATGTCTCAATATCATTTTTCTTTTTGACTAGAATCCGAATTTGCACTAGGAAAATCAGACCAGAAACGATTTCATCTTGTCTTGTCTCTATCATAGTTTATCCTAAAATTAAGAGAGATGATAAAATTTACCACGGTAATTAGTTCTAGAGTATTCAAAAGATACATAGAGTTGGACACGACGGCACACAAAGATATCTCGCGCCTCATTTCTGTAATTACTGCAATTAAGTATTACAGATCGAGTAGGGCATTCGAGTTTACCACATAATTTATTTGACCGTACGTCAACAACAATACAAAATAACTATATGATGACATTTCAAATGAAAAACTTTAGCGATGTTAACGTGTGAGGGAGTACACTGTAGAACTCATTAGCGTAGGAAACGAAAAGATGATAATAAATATAATAATATAATAAGGATTAATGATTTTAATCATTCGATTAAGGATTAATTATTAAGGAAGTGTAACGATATGCCTGTACCTCACACTTGAGAATCGTGCTACAACTACTACTTCAAAAATATACCATATATTTTTGTTATTATAGTGAGACATCTATACTATACTTTATGACGTACTAGAGCAAGTAGACGAAAATTTATTCCACTAATTAGTTGATAACGATTTGAGTAATATGGAATTGGATATTAGAGTGGAGGCACCATCCTTCTTAGGGGCAAGGAATCGAATATACCTAGGTCACTTCGCTAGACGAAGCTACATGAACTTCTCGAACTTGAAAACCAAGATAAATTTACTCAATCTCCTTCAAGTGTTGAGTCTTAAAGTGAACTCAAATTGAAGAAACATACGATGCACTCATGGATGAATACTACAAGGGGTATGACCATGTCGCATAAACTTAGTCCTTTAGCTTTTATATTGCCATCATCGTTCGAGACAAGTTATTTTCAATTTCTACTTTAGTTGGAGTTCACAAGGAGCCCCCTCCTAATATATTCGATTGACTTTGCATCGTGGAATCTCATCATACATGATAATTTTTGAGATATTGATATCATAAGAACCATAACTCATCAGCTAACTACCTAATATTTAGATATCCTTTCTCTAAACCCACACGTGTGTAACTAGTCTATAAAAATATATGGACCCAAATTTTTCCACCACGGCAAGTAATTCGTGTCATTGAATTCATCGACATGGTTCCATTGTCTATAGTATTTTAATTTTTTCATTATTGAAAAATATACCACCTAGAGCAGTTTTTAAAAAGGCCGTTATATATATATGGTAATGAGCATGCTATTAGAGGCATGTTCAATACTTTATAGTATGCCTTACCAAACAAATTAGTAAATTAAGCTATCATTATGCCTATGTTTGGAGCCGATTTTCAGGTCCAAAAAATGGATTTTTTGACCGTTACATAGCAAGGCGGGTCCCACCAATGTGAGAAAAGTCAAAAAGTGCAGCTGAAATTGGAACTCAACGGTGCAAAAATTCATTTGTTTTTCCTACAAAATTGGCTCCAAACAGGGGCTCTATATTAGGAGTGTGTTTGATAGATATTAAAATTGAATTAAAATTGAAAAATTAATCGTTATTGTTGACTTTTATTAGACGAGTGAGACCCAATAATGACTATATTTTCAATTTTAATTGATTTTTAATCTCTACCGAATAAGCGGATAATTAGAACATGCCAACTCATATACCTAGTAAACATAACGAGATCAATGACACAATTATTTTAATTATACATACACATATTTGTGGGGGTGACATTATATCCCTTGTATAAATCAAAATTTAATTTTAATTTCAAGTCAAAGTAAATAATTATTTTTAATCATATACTTTATAGAATTTACAACTTTTCAATCATATATTTTATCAACTTTTATCAAAATCTACTAAAAATCTTATTTTAATCTACATCATACATGCGCTATATCACGAGACATTTTCGGCATATATATGTAGACAGTTGGGTATTGTAAGTTGGCATAATTGCTTGAGGCATTGTCTTCGTTCCTCAGAGACAAAGTATGTACGTACCCACCTATTCACATGTTCCCTCTTTAATCATTACAACAAAACAATACACTTCACAGTTCACACATTACTCTGCTTCAACCTTGTCTCGTCTTTCCATCAAATATTTATTTACAAGGTTCTTAATAGATTAATTAATTGGGTTTTGTATATCGTAATTAAACTTAATTTTTAATAAGCATGACTTGAAAAAGTTCATGGTTCCTTGCCTTTGATTGGACTTCACCAACATGCATGTTTTGCATGGTGATGACTTTTTTGGTAACAATTATTGTACTAAAGAAAAAAGTGCATAATGATTCAAAGCATCCAGCCTTTGAGTATTGTTATGGGTTATTGTTAAAGATTCTAAGGTTGGATTGATTTTGATCTTTGTTTATTGGGTTTAGGTTTCGTGTCACAAGTTCAACTTCATTAAAAAGAGTAGTACAAACCTTATATGTTGATTAGTATTTGTGCACTTAATTAGTGTGGAATTTTATCAATATTATGCTATAGCAAGACAGTGACTTCATTTGAGCTTTATCAGACCGAATTGCTTTTTTAAGTTTGTCGAGTTCGATACCATTTGAACTTTGAGTTTCATTTTAAAATATCAATACTAACTTTATTAAGAGAAGTAGTCAAGTCTCTTGGTTAGTAATTTTAAATTCGACCAATGTGATACCGTTATATATAATTAAACTTCAAATTATATATATAGCTGAGGGTTTCGAATTTGTTAGACCACATCTACCGTGTTTAAGGTTTTGGCTAGTGTTTTGGAGTTTTGAAAGACGAGAACAAATTGATAGGTTTGCTTCCATTCTTATTGGGATAGAGATATTAAGATCGGTTTAGTATTGATTCAAATTCAAATTTTAATTTAAATCAAAATCAACAATTATTTTTAACTACATATTTAATGGGTTCCACAACTTTTCAACCACACATTTCATTAACTTTTATTTAAACCTATTAAAATTTTGATTTTAATTCCCACCAAACGGCGGCTAAAGTATACAGTGTTTCGTTTATCTACTAAATTTTTTTCAAATATATAGTCTAATATTGTGCTACATGCACTCATCCGATACACAGGTAAGAAGTATATTATAAGAAATTTCACTTTTAACGACAAAAACTTCAATAATAAAAAGTCATTTTTGGTGGAACTTGAACTTGAACTTGAAAATGAATAAAATACCCAATGCAGTGAATGTTAAATCTACATGCCTTCTTTTTATTATCTTTTGTCTTTCTATGGTTAGTACATATATTGTATTGACTCTCAAACACATAAATTCCTTTACATAATGAATGTTATCCTTGTAAAGAGTAGTAATGGAATATTGGATTCGTTGAGAATTACTCACGTGTGTTGCTCTTCGGGAAAGTACATTCACGTGCAAATGTTACAATTACAAATAAAAAATAAATTATTATTTTATTCATAAAGTGAGAAGAAAATTAGCTAGAGAGTGAGTGGGAACGAATATGTGATGATAATTTTTTTATAAAATATTAGTGATAATAAACTTTCGACATATTATAGTATCACTTTTTTAATAAAACCCACTAAGAAATTGATATAGAGCTTGTTTATATTATGTTTTTCTCGATTCGTTGGCATTCTATAGTAATGTATTGTAGGTCCGAATCTGTGTCTCTCTACTTGAGCTCTTTATACCATTAAGTTATATGATTGACGATATAAAAGATTTTCAAGAATTAAATTAGTTGATTTTATAAATAGATAAATAAGAATTACCATTTTCCTGTTGTAATTGCATGTGAACATTTTTACTATACAAGCCTACAAAATTTTTCCTCTATAAGAACCCTAACTTAATTGTAGTGAAGTATACCCGTGCGTGCAAGAATCGTGCAAATAGGACAGCTATACATTTTTGTCTTTACCATTTCACTAAGAAAGTAAGCATTCTATTAAAAAAAGAGAGAGAGAGAGAGAGAGAGCAGTGTAATATGATAAGAATTTCCGAGACCCCCTAATTCTGCACCATTAGCACACAATATACATACAGGATAAAAGAGGTTTCACTTTATATGATTATGTGATAAGGAGACGTGTTAAAGACAATATTATGCACTAGGGCAAGAGAGAGCTACAAGTTTTGTACAAATTAGTATTTTTCAATTCGACTGTTAAGGGATATATATCTCACATCGAATAAAGATGTTGACACAGACCAATTAATAAAGATATCCGACTACTCCTCTTAATAAGATTGACATTTTAAGATAGAACATCGATTCTTAACATGAAATCAGAGCTCATTTTGTTCCAACGAGCGATTCGATCCCGTTAAGATTCTAAAAGTGAGCACGTGGATTTCAAAATTAGTTTGCTCAAACGAGCCACCATCTTGCATGGGCATGTTAAGAGATATATATTCCACATCGAATAAAGATGTTGACACAGACCAATTAATAAAGATATTTAACTACTCCTCTTAATAAGATTGATCTTTTAAGATAGAACTCCAATTCTTAACACCGGCAAGGCAGGTCGAATTGAAAACCCGAGTTATAGTACAAACAAAGCTCCATCCATGGACCAAAAGTACCACAAACAAACGAACTTATAGATATATTTCTTCAAAGCATTAATACATGAATAGGAAATTTAAGGTCACCATTTATTTCATATTCAGTGGGAAAGAATATTTGGGTAGTGCTAATTTACCATACTTTAGAATCACGTACACAAATAATTTTCTACAAATAGCAAAATATTGGCACCATTCAAAGACGAGAACAAATCAATAAGCTCTAAGTTCATGTCACGGGGTAGAGCTGTTCAAACTAATTTTCATGAAAATAGTGTGTAAGAAAAATATATTAATGGAGTATTGCACACGACATGAGGGTGTCCTTGTCTCCTCTTATTCACATGATATAGGACCAGAAAGATTCGCAGGTTGTAACAATTGAACCACACAAAATCAGAATGCCAACTTGTAATATGCCAAAGCCAACACAACAAAACCTTTCAGTTGTGTTCTAACTTTGGTTCCTTCTTGTCATATTCAGACAGTGTTAATTTTTTCGTCTAAAAGTTTAAATTGTTAACACAAGGCGTGTTTGTTTATACATTTAAATTTAGTTTTCAACAAGCCAATTCACATGTACCTTACGTTCAAGAACTGACTACCAACGTTCAGCTAACCTATCCTCCAACAAGGGGTAGTACATTGTCCATCATTTCACCCTGATCTTAGGTCGTGGCTCGTCCTCCGCGAAGGAACCCTTAGATTTTGTGGGCATTGGATTCTTAGAGGTCTAAATTTCCATTAAAAACATCAAAAGGTCTAAATTCCAATGTTAATTTAATGTTAATTGATATCACAAGGAAATGATTTGATCTATCAGAACTTCAAAATGCAGAAATGCACATGTATTTTCTGATGCACAATCAAGATTTGTTGAAATCAAGACATGATGTGGGCCTCTAAGAGCAATGGTGCAAATATTCTTAGTAAATTACTTTTTAATTTTTAATTATCTGCATGACTCGGAAAATTCCCGATGGCCCCGCCTTTTCAACATACAAACATTTGCAAACCCTTCAGCATATCAAATATGCAACTAATTATGTCTCAAAGCTGTTGTTGTTTGTCAATACATATTTGACCACGTGATTCTTATCATGTAACATAAAATATTTGGAGAGAAAGCGTACCATAAAACATCACAAGGGAAATATCGTAACTAGGAAGGCTAAAACTAGAAAGAACATCACTGAAGAAAATCTTAAATATGAGCAAATTTTCGATTGGTATGTTATAAGTTGAATAGTTGCTTATACGGGACGACTTGACGAGCATTTTGGATAAATATAAAAAGTTGAATTCTTTCTGTATTTCATATTTTCCCCGTTCCATGTCTAAAGGGAATCAAACAACCTTGCAAAAGAAAATTTTAGAACAGAATTTAGAAATTGGATAAAACTATATCCAAAAATCAAGAAAAGCATAGAAAACAGAGAAAAACCTTTTTGTTTTTCTGCATATATATACTTCTTAATTTTGTATTAAAGAGTGGCCAAGGCTCTAAAAATAATAAGTCTGGGAGTTCTATCCTCAAATTTTCTACCAAGGAAGAGTAGCCCTGAAAGGTACTCGAGTTCTTGCTACATCAGTGAACTACTCCTATTGACAGAATATTCAAACTTTAAAGAAAATTCCTCCCCATGATGAAAGAAATTCTGATTAAGTTCATTGATCTTATTAATTGTCAGGTCCAATCTGCATTCTCTGATCACTGAAATCAGATACTGGTATGTTGATTGTTGGTAAAATATTGATATCATCGTGCAAATAATTTATATTCAAATAATCTTTTACAGTGAATAATCGATAGGGCATAATTCTGACTTACCTAATATACGGAATAAAATAGAATGATAATTGTTGAGATAAGAGTTCTACTCTTTTTTCTGAAAACGATAATACCCTGCGCTAGTATTGATGGTCTTCTGACACTCATCTCCCAAGACACAACGACTTTGATTTGTTATAATAACACTTCAAATTATAAGATTCGGCGAACCTACTATTGTTTTAATCTTTCTAAAATTGAAGGACTAAAATACACAAAATTAAACTGAAATGCAAAATATGGAATAATGCAAGACGGAAATATTATATTTTGTAAGAGAGAAAATCACGAAAGATTTTGGAATGAATAATAATTTGGGATATGAAGACCTATTTATAGAAGTTGAAAAGTTGTATCCAAAAGACACAACTGTCGAAAAATTGTGCCTTGAACAGACACAACCCATTTGAACGGATAGTTTAACAGTCAACCCCCAATTTCTAGAAGATGCCACATGTCGTGCATAAAAAAATCGGGAAAACAAATAAATAAATAATATAAATAAGTTATTTAAATTAATAATAATATAATATAATTCAAATATTATTTTATCAAAATATTTATACTAACTTTGCCAAAGTCCAAACTCATGACATATGCCCTTGCTCATGCCAGCAGGAGATGGCGGCGTGCGAGCTTCTACTTATTTGCTTTCAAAAAATTTTAGTTCATACTAATATTACAGTTATTGTCTTAAGTGAAGATATGAACAATAAGATAAAGCTCTTCGAGTAACCAACGAAAAGGTTGGATAGAGATTGTTTAACCATCTCATCTAAAAATTTAACATGTTAGCTAGAGATGAAAAAATTATTCATTTTACAAGTCATTAGCTCACACATCATATGCAAATCAAATTCATTTTTTCATTAAAGATCTGACACATGCATAATTTTTGTAAATAAATGACGGCAAGACTTAAACTTAAGACACTTGTTTAATCTTAAAGCTTATGCTGTTAGAAACAACATAATTTATTCGTTTAATGTGTATCTTCAACAACAGCTCACAGAAAATAAACGTGCTGATAATTTGTTGTTCAAAATCAAAAGAGAAGCGTGTGGAATGAAATTGAGAAAATGGGAAATGCCTTGACACTATGCATGTGCATACGCACAGGCCATTGGGCTTTGCATACACATGATTTGAGTTGGCCGGGATAGAGGTAAAATTGCCTCTACCATGCGTACACACGGTTTGTGCTGTGCGTACGCATATACAAAATTTTTTTAGACGTTTGATAGTTTTTTAGTTTCAGTTTTGATGACTTTTGGAGGGTATCTTACAACTCTTGCATAAGTTTTGGCACCAATTCGTGGGGCATTGATCAAGGCCTATAAATAGGCTATAAGATGATCAACACACATATAGAAAATACTTGAAAAAAAGTGATCATTATCATTCATTCCACAAAGATAAAATCAATTCTTTCTTCTTCCATATTCAAATCTTCCCTTGTGTTCTTGAAGTTTTTGAAAATCACATGAGTGATTAAATGTTGAATTCTCTTCGAGGCTTGATTAATCCTACAAACTATTTGCTAGAAAACCCTTTAAGCGCCAAATTGTATCGAAGATGGGGCAAATATCGTTTGAGGACAGCGTTGTTCACACATTTGAGCCTTTCATCTTCTTCGAAATTGTTTGATTAGTTGCATCGAGACTTTTCAATACTTGCATGGAAGATCACAATCTACAAAGAAAGAAATTGCGATGTTCGGGAAACTTAAAGATAAGTTCATCTTCTTCTATTGTTTATTTCAGTTAATGAATCTAAAATTGATCCTGGCTTTCTTGATTGTGTTGTTAGTTATAATTGTTGGTTTCTTATCCATTTCCTCTCATAGATGATATGTTCCTCAACAATCTCAGAAGATATTTTGACGATGGAGTATGAAACTACCGTAGCAACATTCAAATTGATGATTCAAAATCCTGTTTGGATTGCTTGATGGATAGAACTTCGTGAGATGAATCAAATCTTACTTGGACAATTTGGAAAGAGATAATTTCCATTGAAGGTGACTATCATTTCGTCTTCTCAATTCCATTTGGTAAGTCGAAATTATGTTCAATTGTTGAATGCATAAGATAATTTATATGGAGTGCATGTTAAATTTAATTTTATATGCATAAAATGGATTGAACATCTAATTTAAATCTGGTTTTGACATGTGATTGGATGTTAATGGTGTGCATTATGTTTTAATGGATTGAACATCATATATTAGTTGTTGATGAAAGAAAATATCTAAAAGCATGCATTACTGTAATATGAAAAGGTGAATTTATGCATGGCTTATTGTCATAATTTATACATTCTGATCTGTTTATGGATATGAATATTAATTTATACGGTTATACATGGTGGCTGTTAATGAAAAAGCATATATATAATTAAATGCTTACTTTGCTGTGAAGTTATGAACAACTTTGGTCCAAATTTGCGTATTCTAATTTGTGAAGTCAGAATCCATTTATGGCCAGATTTAATTTGTATGCATGTATCATTATTGTAATCAAATGTGGAAATTGTGAATTTAATGTGCCACCATTGTGTTTATTCACGTTTAAAATTGCTGTATTTAAATCTGTGAAAGATGCATGTTCATGGGCATTATCAATGATTAAATAACATTAATATGGAAATGCGTGAGTTCAGTGGCACAAGGAAATATTTCGGTCCATGAATTATGAACCACTGTATTTGTAGAAAGTCATTGCATGGCCACAATATGTATGCACATGATTTGAACAAGTGTGTTGGCATTTTGGCAACATTTATAAATGTGTTTTTATATTATAGAAAATTCCATACTACTATATTCCTTCAATTGGTAAATAATTATGGTTGTAATTGATGATAGCCTCAATTAATCTATGAAATTAATTGAGATAATTTATGCAAAATCTTAATTGCATAAGAATATGATAATGTGATTTTGTCACTGTAATAAGTGAAACCAATTGAGTTGGTATATGCTTTGAGAGCATTATCAGTCTATGTGATGACCTTGATAAAATTATGTGTGATCAAAATGAAAGATTGTTGGATTGAAGCACTTTGTGAAAGTGGAATAAAACGAAACAGTCAATGAGGACATTATCTACTTGATAAATGAATTGAACTACGAAAGAGTTGATGAACTCCAAATTCAATTATAACCCAAAAAATGTGGGGGTTAGCAATAATGCTTGTAAACTTATATGAGAAGTTCAAGGCTAATAGATGCAATATTACTAGTTGTACGTGGATTCCTAATTGTGGAATTGTGGGGGTAACTTATTTTAAAAGTTACAAATCCCTATACCTTTTTAATCATAGAAAGAATATATGAATGAGAAAATGTAGAAATCCCTTATACAATTATAAGGATGATATGCACTAAATTTAAAGTGGGTGAAATGGGTTGAAAGCCAATTATGGCGTTTGTTTGGATATGCAATAACGATTAGAATATTTGAAAAATATTGATAAAGTTAAATTGCATAGTGATGTTTCAAAAATAATATTGAATACCCATGATTCTAATCCACTAAATATGATTGATTAGTGTAGTGTTCGATATAAATCCTCCAAACATGATTGGAAATTGATAAAGTTCGAGAGAATCATGAAGTCTAGTAAGAGGATTTCTTAGATTGTGATAAGTTGTATTTATAAATGAATCGATCATTGGCTAACTTAATTTAATAAGATACTAAGTCACATGTAATGAAAAGTCTAGACACGTGAGTCTAAGACATGATTATATAAGGAAATTAATCAAGATGAATGATTTTCCTAAATTATGTAATGTTAATCGAGAACTTGACGGATACTTTAACCAAACCTCTAAATAGAAATTTAGTAAAGTTTACTTCGAGTAGGATTCGGTTGAAACTTTTGAATTAAAAAGGTCCACCAATGATGACAATTCTACATGTCATTACTCAAAAGGTAATCCACGGGTTCAAAGGATAACAACAAGTTATTCGATATGTGTATAGTTTCAACATTATTGAAATTCGCGATAACCCTATCCTAGTTAAAATAATGCTGATTGTTACGGAAGTGAGAGTTGAGTTTTTAAGCTCTTAATGAAGTTCAGTATGGAGAACAAATATCTCTAAAAGTAACAAAGATACTGGAAGAACTTCACCTAAACGAACCTCGAGGTGGTGCCGCCTCAATAGAGAGTTAGAGTTTCTCTCTTAAAGGTTTGTTGAAAATGATAAGCACATAGTCATAAAAGCGCTAAGCGAGTTTGAAGAACTTAAGAACACGTGATATTCGTGTGTGTGTTCTTACCGGTATTATCACATGGAATAATTGGTTCAAAAACTTCACGCTACCTTTGATTTCAACTTTACTTTGTTTGAATTACACTATGGTTAGATTCAAANTGCGATGTTCGGGAAGCTTAAAGATAAGTTCATCTTCTTCTTTTGTGTATTTCCGTTAATATATCTAAGTTTGATCCTGATTTTCTTGATTGTGTTGTTGGTTATAATTGTCGGTTTCTTATCCATTTCCTCTCATAGATGATATATTCCCCAATAAAACGTTGACTATTTCTAGCGTTTTCATGGAAATGGAAAAAACTTCTGAAAGCATCGTGGCTTCAGAATTTAACTAGAGCATATGACATACACATACGAGGAGCTTCATGGACCATGTTGTTTGAAATCCAAATAAAATCAGTGTTTTTATTTTCTCAAGCAGCCTCCAAGCAAAATAAATTTACTATATGGTGTTTGAACAAGTAAACATACCTATGTACGTGTTGGAAGAATGTTGCGACAGACAAAAACAATCTTCTTGCAACAATTTATCCAATCTCAACATTACCGTGAAGTTGGCACAGGACAACAACGTTTAAAATTCCGTTTCATCTGCCTCATATGACATTATATTATGAACTAAATGCTTCATTGAGGCACCCCACACAAACTAGGAGGTCAACAACACTTCGTTGAATTTAAACATCGCTCAAACTTAACGAAAATTGTTTAACCAAAGGAAAACATTAAAGCTCCAATACCAATTTGACATAAATAAGAAAGAAATAGAGAAAATAGGGAGAAGAAAGGGGTGGAATTCTTTATATCCTAAAAGAAATAGAATGAAAAAAGAGAAGGCCTTAGCTATAATTTGTGTTTCGTCATTTAAGTCAAATATTTCCATGTAAGAACTGAAAAAGGATTATTGCATGAACTCATAATTTTCGAATATTACAAATTTTATTGACTTCATATTTATTAGTTTGGGTACATAATTATTTAATATTTGTGAAATAAATGACATACTTTTGAAATTAATTATGAGATATTACAAACTGATATGAAAATTTAAAATAATGATATGTTTGAGAATGGTAGTTCTAAGTACGAAAAATAAAAAAGTAATATTATCTATCAATGACGGTGGTCATCTAGATTGATGATGATTACTTGTGATAGACAATAGTATTATTCGAAAAAAAAATAAAAGATAATAATAAATAAATAAAAAGTAGAAGGGGTCGAAGCATTATAGAGCGGCATCAAAACTATTCAATATTTTTGTTGGAAAATTCACTCAAACATAGTTGGGAATTTATGGACTCGAGTAAATCAAGTGGGGGTTTGACATTGCCCACTATCTTGGTATGCCAATAGATATGATTATTAATGTGGACGTGAAGCATATCAAATACACGACTTTCTACTTCACTCTTAATGTACGAGATATTCTAGTGGTATGAGAATGAAGAAGAAAATTTGGTAAAATTAGACTTTTTTTAAAGAACGTATATTTTATATGTTTTTTTAAAACTTGTATAGTAACAATAAAAGTAAAAATAAATATTCTTATTAACAAAAGTTATACATAAATTACTTATTTTGACATATAAGAGCTCCTCTTTAAAAAGGTGAGTAAAAACTAAAAAGAAAATAAGTCATCTAAACATTCTCAAGGTAGGGTATAATTGTATCATTTTTTACTTTAGAGATACCTTAGCAACAATAACTAAAAGTTCAGGGGGAATCATCATAATTATCTTTGAGCCAAAAAAAAAAAAAAACGTGATTAGGGTTAAGTTTTGGTTCTCTTACCTCCCCTCCCCTCTGGAACCTCCTCTTTCTCACTTCTTCTCACAGCAAAAGCAGAGACAGTAACGTATACACAACACACGGAGGGAAAAATGGGAAAGAAAGCGAAGAGCTCTAGGAAAGGAAAGAAGGCGTGGAGGGCTAATATAAGCACTGAAGATATCGAGGAATACTTTGAGAATAACACAAAAGACGCACTCTCGGGCGGTTCTTTGTCTAATGCCCCCAGTGAATCCCTTTTTTACGTTGATAAGTCCAGAGGTAAAACTAAAAATAGAAATTATATATGTGAAATTTTATTTTCTGGGCTCTAGCTTATTGATAGAAAATTGGTTGCTAGGTAGGATTTAGCTTCCGTTGTTTATGAATAAGTATATAGAACCTATTTAGAACTTATTTCATATCTGGGTTCTGGATTAATTTAGCTAATTTAGTTGGAAAAGTGGTTTAATGAAATTTTGAATTTTATTGAAGTAGACTATGTTAGCAATTATTTAAGTTCGATTTTCGAATGCCTATTTTTATCTTGTTTTTAACATATTGGCAGACCTTTCTGTGAAGCGAAAGATTGAGAAAAGCAGAGAAAAAGTACTGCGTTATGATAGTCTATTGCAAAGGAACCCTTTTGTTCAACCAGTTCCATCCTCTATACAAAAGAAGAAGAAAGCCAAGAAAAACGTTAAAGCTGCTAAAACTACTAATGACAAAAATGATGATGGCGAGAAGGTTAGGAATTGTTCTAAAAATATTTCAGAGAGCTTATTATAGAGACGAGTTACTAGTGTGATTTTGATTTTATGTATTCTAAATCAATCTTCAGGATGAAGGTGTATTGGGTTCCAGCACTGTGGATTTATGGGACGGTAAATGTCTCCTCTTTGTTATTTATTTACAAATTGTTATATTCTTAAAGATTTTGATTGTGAGATGTCATTTCCCATAAAGTTTGTCATTTTACTCTAGCAGGTGAAGATGCAGTCAAAATTACAAAGGTAACATAATATATGCCCACCCACTTTACGCTATTTCCTTATCTTGTAGATTAGTTAAGGTTGATGTTTATGCTTCACTAAAATCCTAGGCGAACCATCACAATAAAGTAATAATAATATTTTATGCTTCGATTGAGTAGTCATGGTTGCTTGTCAAGTTGGTTGTATGTACAAAATATAGCACAGAGGCATATATTTCTTTGCTGACTACTACTGAAATTCAAAGAAGTTTAATGTTGCAACTTATTAACTTCGTTTCAACTCAATAGTACTCACTTTTTTCGGTCACCTGTGGATTAACTATTGATAATTGAGGACAGAAAAGAAAGCCTTCCATTATACCTGCTGTCGAAGTTGAACCTCCTGGATTCTCTTTCAATCCCGCACATGAAAGCCATCAGGTTACTTTTTATATTTTATTTTTCAATGGCATTTTGATATTAAATTATCATATTTTGGCTTTCTATTTTTCTGTTTGAATATTGAGTGCACCATATGATCTCTGTTGTTATTCCAGGATGCATTGGCTCTTGCTGTTGCAGATGAAATGCAAAAAATTTATCGAGACGAATTGGGGCCTGAGCCTGTTCCTTTAACGGTTCCTGGAGAAGTTATCGATGAGGAAGAGGTCTCATCTTATATCTTGTAATTGTCTAGTAATTAGTATGTTCATCTCAATCACCATTTGCTTTCACTATTTTGTTTATGAAATATGTCTATTTGGCACTTTGCATGGATTGCCACTTCATTAGAAATATTTTCTTGATGCGGATGGGGAAGATGAGGATGATCAAAATGAAAATCTAATTGACAATGAAGATGCAGATCCGGAGAAGAGGTCTGGTTCATTTATTTGCTTATTTTCATTATCCTGACTGATTCCCTTTTTTATCTTATTTAGGAATATTTATACATTGAGCACTACTTTTTATGTATATGGAATTTGGGAATTCTTTAATAAATTGAGCATTTGCAACTGTACTCTCTGCTGAGTCAACTTTATGTATATTTATTTAATATTTCATTAGTTCATGTTTTGAGTAACCTTCCCTTAAGATTGGGATTTTCTGAATTTTGTGTTTATTTAATCTATGGGAGCAATACCACATAACCAGGTTTTCGGTTTTCCTCTTCTTAGACTTGGTTTTTGCATCGCTTGTCATCTCAAACAGAAGGGGCTTAAAGTTTGGTAATTACTTAACTGTTACCGTGGCATAAAGTCACATGTGCTGAAGACTATAACCTTATGTGTGACTAGGAGAGGGAAACCGTGATTCATGATTGTAGTTTTGTGACTCTATTAGTAAGCCCAACTTTGACAGGAATATTGATAATTTGCTGGGAACATCCCTGTTTAGATACAGGTACTGTGAGTGCGTCTCTGCAGCTTCTGAATCATATTTATTATGTGAGCTAGCAAAAATGTGTTACTTTTAATTTGACATGTGGTGACTTTTAAGTTACTGGGGCAATAATCTAAGTTTATTATTGTTAATATACAGTTCAATAAGCTACTCGCACATGATGTTTAATTGGCTATATTAGGCGTTTCCTGGTCATTTACATTTACTTTTTTTTACATCACGTATCTTGTGTAAAACTTGGTCCAAATGATTATTTACATGATATTATCATAATGGTCCCAAGCCCCCATCTTAGAGGAATAAAATAGTATTCTTGATTAAAAGAATACCTGTTAGGTTAATTTTCTGAAATATGCTAGTAATGTGAGATGCGCCGTGTATTATCTTAAATGTGATTTCTTTTTCTTCCCCCAAATTGTTTAGGCCTCACAAAGCGAAATTGGTAACAAGAGTTGAGATGAATCGGAGGATTAGACGCAAGGAACAATTGAGAGCAGAAGCAGAAGCCAAAAAGGTTACACAGCTTACCAGATATACTTCAAGAAATCGCTAAAGAGGATGAAGAAAAAAACAAGAGACATGTCCGTCGGATTGTTGCTAAAAAGGAACGACTGAAAGCTTGTCCACCACGCCTGGGAAAGCACAAGTATGGCGTTTCTATGAGATATGGTTAAAAGTAACAGTCTTGGGGTATACTATGTTTATTGCTGATTGGCAGTTGTAATAATTAAGTGAAGGGATCTTTATAAAATTGTTGGAACCTGTCTGAACGTTTGGATGCATGAATATTCATCTTTAAATTTATATACAAGTATTATAGTATCTTAGTTAGGTGAGGTCCTTGCAAATATGGGAGGTGTAATCTTTCTAGACTTGGATAATTTAGCTATATTTGTTATTCTAGTTTTGCTTTGCCTGAGATTCTCTTTAATATGAGCATAAGTAGATTTAAATCCTTTGTTTCAGATTTGTGCCTGCTCCTCTCCAAGTCCTATTATCTGAAGAAAAAACTGGTTCCCTTCGACAGCTGAAGGTTTGTATTTTTGGTTTTCATTTGTCTTCTTGTTTCTGGTCACTCACCATCGGAACTTCATTACCTAGAACATCTATGATACATTGGTTTAAATATTCACAGGCTTATGTTGTGCTCATATTACGTGCTTTTTGGTTTGAAATAGGGCTGTTGCACTCTTGTCAAGGATCGATTTAAGAGCTTGGAGAAAAGAGGATTAGTTGTCCCATCAAAGAAGAGTTCCGGGTCAGTTGACTTTTCTCTTTTTCAAAATGCAGCATCACTACTTGCAATCTGCCTGCTTATGTGATTAATTGTTGTATAAAAGTTTGAAACATTTCTTTTATTTCTTACTGCGTGACTTGAGTTCGATTATAATCTTCCTTGTAGCACTTAAATTATCATACCATCATTTAATCTATTGGCTTGCAATTTTAAAGTTTCACCCCCTATATTTGCACGCACTTTTTTAAGTTTCTCTTTAATCACTTTGGTGAACTAATTTCTTATGTCATAGAATTTAGTAAAGTAGGTTGACAACTTACATAAAAGTTTTTATAAATGAAGATACAAGTAAAAAAATATATATATATAGTGAAATTTCATTTAAAAGAACATATTATCGTTTTGTTTTGAAATCTGGATAAATATCAAATTATTGTTGTCAAGAAAAATGCATCACATTTGAGAATTTTGAAGAACTTGTATTCCTTTACAAAATAAATTTTCAAATTTTAGTTAAAATTATTTAATTAAGTTTGATAGGATGTACAGTCTAATCTAATACAATTCAATTCAACTTTTCAACTAAAAAAGAAAAAAAAAACAGGTTTATTGGTCATGAAAAGTGAATCATCAAATGGAGCTTAAGTCGATAAGTGGTTTTTTTAGGAAGTTTATGGTGCAAAATGACTAGCATCTAATTGTGGCAGGATATGGATGTGACTTTTGCAGGAAGTAGGATCCTTGTTCATAGTTTGGTTTGCTTTCCCTTATGGAACTTCAAGTCCAATGCTATGCAGAATGGCTGCTCCTCATTGCAGGAGTTCTCACAAATCTCCTCCTGCCTGCTTGTTACAATTTATATTTCTTGTTCTCAGTTTGTGTTCGAAAGGGGATTTTGTTAGACAATTTTACATCAAATTATGTGTGTCATTTTATTTGCTTCTGTTATTGTGTATAATTATTTTCCTTCTTGAAAATATGATCTGACGAATATACGTACCTAGGTTTCACCATTGTATTTTTGTTGCTGCTCTTTCATTGTGAAATTGTCCCATTGAGACTCCTTTTTGAGATTTTGGATCTGGTTTTTTAACAAATATGCTAATTAACAATGTTTTAAACTTTCAAGTTTAACCCTCCTTTTTGAGTTGACCTTTGATCTTTCATTTCATCTCGATTCCTAATTTTTATCTATCACATTCGTTAGCTCCAGAAGGGGTTGCCAAGTTCAAACCTTGGACTGGACTCGACTTGACAGCATGTTTTGTGGATCACTCATTGTATTATTTAGTACGTCTAATATTGTATACTAAAGATGTTATTCATTCATAGCCAATCTGTCCCTGAGCTTTGGGGTTTTGGCTATATGAATGGTGGAAAAAGGAGCTTAAAAGCTCCACTTCTGTAAGACGTCAACAAGTTGCTGGCCCTGCAAACCCACAATTTAAAATTTTCAAAATAGCAATAAGTAAGCAATTAAAATAATTGAATTGCATTTGATTAAAAGGTACCAACTTAATCGAATCTAAACAACAAACTTGGCCTCTATATAGGCATGATTGGCACTAGGAAGGGTGAAAATTCACAAGAAGTTATCAATTTTCCTTTACGCGACTTCTTAAAGTGAGTTCTTGCTACTCATTTCCTATGTATTCCAAAAATAAACAAGCAGCTCCTAGAGTCGATTGTCCAATTTTAACTCGGAAAGGATGGTTAAGTAATTACAAATTGAAAGTACATGTATGGTTTAGCTAAAATTTGTTCTCCCTTCACACTCTTACTTTGCCAGCAAAGAGAAGCCTACATTGTTTTTCCTGATCTAGTCTACTAGTCCCAAGTAACTATTCTATTTTACCAGCCCTACATGTTAGGAGCACATTTTCTACCTCGTGAAAATGAAAAAATGATCATTGCACAAGTAGCTGAGCTCTACCTTAGAGAGAAGAAGTCAAAAAAAAGGGGCTGGATTAGATGGCAAACGGTCACATTTTTCATTTTTCTAGTTAAATAATGCCACCTCAAACAGAAGCAAAAGGGGTCGGATTTGATGGCAAACGGTCATATTTTTCATTTTCTAACTTAATAATGTGCCTCAAACCGAAGCTAAAAAATCAAAGATCTTGTAAAATTTGTTTATTGTATTAGTCTATAGAATGGGTTCATCAATGATATATTGTCCATTTTATCATCGAACCCTTCGATTGTCAGAGGCATTTTTATGGTTGAGACACTGCATACTTTGCTTGGGGGTTATACGTACCAGCTATGAAATAAAGTAGAGGATCTTAGCTAATTATCCCTTTTCATTCTCTTAATACTTCTCTACAAATATTGCACCTAATTGGGAAGGCTTTGTGTCACCTGAGTCACCTGATACTGTAGATGAAGCTGTTGCCTTGAGCTGGAGCAATCTCTGTCATCAGGTCAACACCAGATTCAGTTGAGCACACTGATATTGAGACATACAAGTTGAACTTGCTGAGTAGATTGCGAGACTTGAGATATGACGTTCTTGAGATGTGATAACAAGGTTTTTGAATTGTCAATTTGAAAATTATGTTTACATGAAGGGAGTTCTCTGTGGAAGTGCTCGTGCTCATTTAATCAAAGGTACACCAGGGATAATGAATAAAATTGTTAAGAGGTAGTTTTCCCGTATGTATACTTGCACCAACATCTAGTCCTAAATATTTATTTTTAAATAGGAAACATTTAGGACATTGAAATTGGGGGACATCCCTTGGTGAAGGCTTTGTTTGTTTACATTGCTTCTAGTTTCTTGGTTTTAAATATGGTGGATGAGGATTAATAAGAAGATCTTTACAGGCTTACAGCCATCTAGCATGCTTTAGTCAGAGAGTTCAGTATTTCAAGGATTCAATCTTGTGGTTATGTCAAAATTTTATGAACCATGTATGATATATGCTGTTTTGTTACATCAGTTTAAGCTCAATGTACAAGGGTGCTAATCACTTGTGGTACATAGCATTACTCAATTTATAAGGACTTAATCTCGGATTGCCCGCCATTTGTGAAACCTGTGAGTTACTTTGAGGGGGGGGGGGGGGGGTGTAAAGACCTACAGTGTTTCTAAGCTTTATGTTTACTCACTCGGTTAGACTCAAAAACCAATTCTGTAGGTTCAAACTAACATTTACATTGATTTAGCTCACATTTCCTCCACGTAGAAGGAGTAATTCACACCCAGGTTCTTGTATTGTCCCTAAATTTCGAATTTGTTTCCATCATATATTTTGCGTAAGAGGATTCTAGATAGACGGATAAACGCAAAATATTCATTAATTTGGTGACAGTGGACATAAGCAAACGAGTAAGATTTCTTAATTTTGACTAAAAACATAATAAACACCTTTTAAGACCAAAAATTATTCATCAAAATCAGATATCAAATAAACAAATGAACCTTGTTTGAATATGTCACCGCGTTGTTCTTCATTCAAACCACTGTTTTTTCCAGGAAATGCTCCTCCCGTGTGCCTCATATAAATTAGGATATGGCTTGTATTGTAATAGACAGACCACTTGCAGGTAGAATCCTTATAATCCTCAAAAAGTTGATACACACTAAAATGGCTAGTCCTGCGATGGCATATGGGGTTCCTGTGATTAATGTTGTAGGGGAGTGTTTTTGTGTTCCTTACCCTGTGGACCTTGTTGTGAAGAAGAAACTTAGAGGATTCTCTCATGTACACACTGATATCTTGGATGTGAATGGAAATCTCCTCCTCCAAATTGATGGCAAACTTTGACAATTGCAGAAGAAAAGAACTGTGCGCGATCCAGCAGGTTTGCCGATCCTCACCATGCGTGAGAAGGTACGCTACTACACACCTTAAAATTGACTTGTAAGGAGAAAATGCTCAAATGATTATAAATCCACAAGCTAAGCTAAGCTTCAACTTAAATATGTAGGACACCATTGATTATTAAGATCATTACAATCCACCTCTTGGAACCGACGTGTGCAATGGTTAATATTAGTAATTAGGTGACTTTACCCAACCAGCCTGTGTTTTACTCTGATATCACATTGAGTAGAATCCACCCCTAAAATTGGCGTATAAAGGCAGGGAGATTATGAGCCTACAAGTTAAGCCTTAACATAGCCATACGAAATGCAATTACAATTGTTATATAGGTTATGATAATCCTATAATTTAACAGGTACTTAAATGTCGTCACCGGTGGATAGTTCACAGAGGCGAGAGCTCCAATCTAAACAGTCTCCTTTACACTGTACAACGATCACATCCTTTCCAAATCAGAACTCAACTTGATGTCTTCTTGGCCAACAATACCAGAGAAGATAGCTGTAACTTCCATGTCAGTGGATCTTATTATGATCAGACTTTTAGAGTTTACAAAGGTGACATACCAATTGCCGAGGTAATTATAAATTCTGCTTTCGCATGCTTTACTTTTGGTAGCAAAAATAGAGGCCCATTTGACAAGATTTATGCTTTTGCTGCTTCTTAGGTCAACTTTCGGAAAAATATCAAAACATATTCAAAAATAGCTTCTTAGTCTCAAAAGCAGTTTTTGACTTTTTAAAAGTCGGCCAGAGTTCTGAATCAATTACAAATTGTTATGTATTATACAGGTGAAAGACAAGTTTAAATTCGGAGACTTGTTACTCAAAGGCAAGGAATGATTCGGAGTGAGAGTGTACCCTGGTGTGGACTATGCATTTATCGTGTCATTACTCGCAATTCTTAATGAAATTGGCTTTTGTTGAATAGAGCTTTGTAATCGTCATGTCATCGAAGGATGTATTTTGTTTTATCTTTTATGTATTGTGTTGTTGTCCCCAAATCAAACCTACCCTGTGTGACTCTGAGATTAGAATTTTCATTTGTAAAGTGCCTCTTGGTTATGTTAATTTTTCGAGATAATTGATGACAGTGGAACCTCGGATTAGAAAAAAAGGAAGAGAGTGCTCGACTAGAACAAGAACCAACAAAGACCATTTAATATAACTGCTCTTGCCTGTCTCTTTCTTTAAGTCGAGCCGTATGGTTAACTGGAAAAGAAACACGACCTTCTGTCGGTAATATGCTAATAAAATTGAATCTCAATCCTTAATCGACATTAAATCAAGATCATTATCTTCTAAGAGAATAGGCACTTTGTTTAATTGAAAATATACAAAATAATACATAATTTGTGTAATTTATTGTATTCGAGTGGGTTGGATTTTTGACACTTTCAAAATTTCTAAGAATGCATGATAAATAAATGAATTGGATAGCCAACATGTTTAAATAAATGAATCTTAATCCCCACGCGACACAAGTCATTAACATAGATTTTGAAATGCGACTTTCATGTGATTTATTGCTGGATGACACAATTGTCGAACGCTTAATATTCTATTTTTAAGTCATAATTGCGTGATTTTTGTGCTTATGTTGATGATTTTCATTGTGTTAGGATCTTATTTTCTTTAAAGTTAATAAACTCGTTTGACTCTCTTTAAAACAAAATAATTTACTTCTTTTCAACTATATGTCCATTCAATAAAATATTTTGCATGTAAAACTAAAAATTTTCTCCACGTTTTAACAATACGTTTTTAAATAAATCACTATTTAAAACAATATTTTTAGGGAAAAATTCATGGATCAGATTTTTACTTTCTATTTATTAATTAAATATTTAATTGTAATATGCCCTTGTTTGACACTTTTTTTTTTCCATTCTCATTCTCATTTTTTTTTTCTTTCTTCATTTCAACCACACATTCTATTAATAAAATAATATTACACATAAACCCAAAAATTCTTTTTACTTTTTAACCACACATTCTTTTCTTCAATCACTATTCCAGAATTTATTCTTCTAAAAATCAGGTTTTTACTTTTTATTTATTAATTAAATATTTAATTGTAATATAATATAGCTAATGTCACAGCTTATCAAATTATTAAGGTCACAGTTTATATGCAATTTGATCACAGATATCTTATTAATTAGTTAAAAATTAATTTCAGGTCACAGCTTATAAAATTAATTAGTCACATATTATTTCGAGATCACAAATCAAAAAATTTATAGGTAACAATTACTTCGTTGGTCACAAATCAAGAATTTTATGGTTACAGGTTATTTTTCAACCACGAATTAAAATTTTTTATAGATCACAGATTGAAAAAAATCAAAACTTTTACTGGTCACAACTCGATTACAGTGAGTCACAGTCACAATTTCTAGGTCACATATTATTTATTTGTAAAAAATGAACCAATTAGTCACAGTCAACTAAATAATTGGTCACAGATACCCACCCAACTCATCTCATCCCACCTACGACCGTCGCTACGATCGCCACCACAGCCATTGCACACCACCAACAACAAAATCGCCGTCACCAGATCCAACTGACCGCAAACAAAAACCATGAAAATCTCCAACACCAACAATATCGCAGTCACCACCACAACCAACATCCCAACCACCACCAAAATATTAGATCCATAGAACCACCACCACCAACAAAATCACTGCACAACCACCGCAAAACAAAGATCCAAAATCACCACCACACAATGCCACGCCATTTTGAAAAGAAGAAATGACAGAGAATCATCAATGGAGAAATACAGGAAACCACCTGGCGAATACGTCACGAACGATCCAAAACTCTTCCCCACCACACAGGCACACACCCACAGCAGCAGTGTCGAGGCGCTCCTGCAATTCACAGCAGTGCCTCGACGTTGTGAAAGGCAGCTTGCAACGCTGGCCGGCATCGACGTCGCTGGGTGGAGATGAGAGAGAGGGGGAGGAGATGGGAATGATAAATTAGGGTAGAGATGGGATTGATAAATTATGATTTTAATATAGTACCTGATTTTTGTAAAAATAAACTTCAAACCTTATTTTTTAAAAGATATACCTAATTTTTAAAAAGGTCAAACTAAACTCCCGATTTTATATAATTTCCTTTTATTTTTACACCATAATGATCATCAAACATGGGCTTAGCCCAAAACAAAGTCCATGTACTGAGTGGGCCTTGAATTATCAACACGGTTACTCTTTGATCCAAAGTCAACAAAATGAAATGAAACCTTCCAAGAGGCGTTTTGATATTTCCACCTCCTTTTGCCTTTTCATTTATTCCCCGTATAATTGATTTCGCATTTCTTTACACATCAGCAAAAGCACCATCGCTTGCTTGAAGAAAAAGCGGTGGAAAAAATGGCAGATCAAATTGCACGAGGAGAAGAAAGCGGAGCAGAAGCTGAGCGGATGGGGTCTCTTCGGTTCTAAATATGATGACGCCACCGATTTATTCGATAAAGCCGCCAATGCGTTCAAGCTTGGCAAATCTTGTAAGCTGAGCTGATGGGGTCCCTAGTCTTTAGTATATGAAGAACTAGATTATCATCCCGTCTTTTGCAAAATTTGATGAAAAACACCATAATCAGTCTCATGAAAATGTTTTCACTAATGCGGTATGCGGTGATCTTTGTTGTTAATTTTGAAATGTGTGTTACAGGGGATAAGGCTGGTGCAGTGTATGTTAAGTTGGCTAACTGTCAGTTGAAGGTATGTAATTGTTGGGCCGAGTGGCTAGAGCCTAGTGTTAAGACTACAAGACTTTTTCTTTCTTTTCTCTCATATTCCTCCCTAAGGCTTGACATCTATATGTTTACTTGGTTCTATATTTGCAATTGGATAGCAAGCATGAGGCTGCCAATGCCTATGCTGATGCTGCTCATTGCTACAAAAAGACCAACACACCAGAGGTTCTGGTCTTTTTATCCCAAGTTTATAGAAGTTATCAATTACCTCAAAGCTGTCTGCTTTTCGCGAGATTTTGACTGTGATTTGCTCCATTTGGTAATTATTACATTTCTTCTATTTATATTGAGCTTTATAATCCAGTTTGCTCCAAATGCTAATTTGGCCACTAATTTTCTCATGAAATTTAGAGAACATTATTTATGTATTGCCAAATAAAAGAGGTAAATTCTAGGCAATCAAGGCAGCCTTGTTTTCAGCTTAGTTTATTGTCCATTTTTGGCTGCCTAGGGATTTGGGCTTTATGAGGTTGTTTTATATTTATGAACAACATGGCAGAAAATATTATGGCAAATGTGAGCATAGTCGATCCCGTAAATAACTTGTTCAATGTCAAATTCATCATTCGGTTTCCGTTGTTCTTGTTCCTTCATGTGATCATTTGTCTTTTACCTTTGTTACTTACATTTTCAAGATGAGAAGATATCCTTTTTTTTGTTCACATGGGATGCTTTGTAGAGTCAATATCATGCCTGGAGCAATCTGTGAATTTGTTTTTGGAGATTGGAAGCCTCAAAATTGCTTAGATGTTACAAGGTAGAAAATTTAATATATCCAAGGTGGTGGTTGTAAATCTGTCATGTTAATCATCATTTTCTGCGCTTAATTGTTGAAGTAGGAGAAATTACTGATCTTGAATGACTTACTGAATTATATGATTCTCAAATGAAAGATTAATTTTTCTATATAACCATTAACTATGCCTTTTTTCCAATTAATTTGGCTAGCACTTCATTTAGTTCATTGCTAGTTCTACAGGAAGATCTATAGCGACTAAACTCTTCGGTTATATGACAAGCCTTGTTAGCTCCCTCTTCTGACATGTTCTACTGAGGTGTTGTGATTCTTATGAATGAAAGACTATTTAGCCTATGCAAAACATGTCTCAACCACCTAAGCTGTCATTCCCTTAGTTTATACTCAATCTAAATCGATGTTGGCCCCACTTGTAGACTTATATTCCTGTTTCATGTATTAGGACTTATAAGATTTGACAAGGTTTTACACTGAATTTCGACCTATCATATATCTCTTTGTCTGTGTTTTGGACCGGCTATGAAAAATCATAGGTAGATTAAAAAAGTTCTTGTAAATGATTAAAAAGATATTAACTTGTTATATCCTGTTGTTTGCAGGAAATTGCTGAGTTGCACGAGCAAGAACAGAACTTGGAGCAGGCTATTAATTACAGTAACAACTTTGGCTAATCAATGCAAGCAGAAAATTGCGCAGTTTGCTGCTCAACTGAAACAGTAAGTTAGCCTGCTTTCTGCATACTTAACATTTGTTGCTGGACTGCATGATGTTTCTGATGTGTTTGTACAAGAATGCCTCGTGTCATATCTAAAGTGCGGCAGTTTCTGGGAACATGTTTCACTGCGGTTGAGCCTTGTTTTCAGTTAGTTAATATCATCTGCTAATTCGTATCCTCCACATTCTACACATCTTCAGTGTTTTTAGGTGCGTACTTGTTTTTTCCACACTTTCAGTTTGGTTGATGTAATTTCCATGTGAGGTTTCCATTGGTTCTTGGCAATTTTTTATTTTATGGATGCATCTAAAATTCTAGTAAACTCTTCTCATAACACTACCCATTTCACTTTGTATACAATATATGACAAATGGGGTTGTCTGTACTCTCCAACTCCCATAGTACCTCTATCCCCCATTGATGTTGGCTGCAAACAAAAAACTCTTAAATAAAAGAAGAGATCAGCCACATTTAATGTGTGTTTGGTGCTTATTATTGAGAAAAGAATATGTTTTAAATAGTGATATGATGGGAAATATGTGATTAAAAAGTAAGGAAAAGTTGTTGATGTGATGAAAAATATTATTTTATTGAAAAATATGTGGTTGAAAATGAGTTTTGAAAGAACGTATTTTGAAAGAATGTGTGTCAAACAGAGGCTTAGTAAATAATTATTGATATTCTCCAAGTCCTTGTCCACCTACCTATCCATCTCATGTACTTGTACTACTTAGCCTGTCACCGATTTTAAATATAAATTATGTTTATCCTTGCAATATGGGTTTATTTAGTACCATTAAAACTGAACTCTTTTTTTTTTTTTTTCAAAATCATTTTCAACCATACATTTTCACAATAAAATATTATGTACATAAATCCTAAATTTTTTCTTACTTTTTAATCACACATTCTCCAAAAAAAAAAAAAATTACTATTCCAAAACTCTTTTTTCATTAAAAAAAAAACTCATTTTAATGGTTGTTAAACGGGGGGCTTAATAAATCATTTTTCTTATAGGTAATCTATTTTTGGGACCCAATATATATACTGATACATATGCTTGTAATTTGATGTTTTTATTCAGCTGGAGTTGCATAATGATTGATAAAAGTTCGGAGAGCATGCTGAAAACTAACGTGTCGACTTTTTCTCAGATATCCAAAAGCAATTGAGATTTACGAAGAGATAGCACTGCAATCACTCAATAACAACTTGTTGAAGTATGAACTTAAAGGGCACCTTCTTAATGCTGGCATTTGCCAGCTCTGCAAGGGTGGTGTTGTTGCAATCGACAATGCTTTAGTGCAGTATCAGGTATAACTGTTGTTTTTGTCCAGATCTGCCCCATTTCTTTGCACATGCTAAGGATATGCATTTGGATTTTTTATTGTAGGAATTGGATCCTACATTTTCAGAAACATGTGAATGCAAATTGCTAGCGGTATGTTGCAGATCACAAGCATATCTCTAAATTTTCCATTTTCACATATTTATATTTTTGTTTTTCCCTTCTTAATGGGAATGCATGTTGTCCAGTTATTTATTAATGAATTTTTTGTATTGTTTAAACTATCCCTGTGTGGTTTTTTATTGCTTTTCATAATCTTTCAGCTGGTATGGTTGCAGATGAACTAGTGTATCATTCACATTATCATACCGGCCTAAATAATATATTGATATGATAAATTGATTGGTGGACATTTATGTATACGTTGATCACAGGATCTAGCTGCTGTTATTGATGAGGAAGATATTGCCAAGTACAATGGCGCTATCTAGGAATTCTATAGCATGAACCCAGCTGGTAATTGTGTTAAGCTCTTTCAGTTATATTTTGAACTTGCATTCAAATTTCAGTTGCGAATTTGAATTTGGTTGGCATGTTTGTTTTATGCATCTAATGCAAATTGATATCTATATAAGCTTCAGGTGAATGGCTGAATATGTTCGATATAGTGTAATTATGTGTGAAACAGTCATTTCTCTGAATTCTTGTTGCCAGTTAACCTAAAAATCAGCTTGCAAGTCCCAATATTACTACCATCATGTGTTGTAAATGAGATTTTAGCAAGAACAACAAACTTCTTGTTGAACCAGATACTTATAACTCTGTTCTCTTTTCTAAACTGTTTTTTATGTTATGAGGGGAAGGTTTCGGAAATGTGATGGTAGGGAGAATAAAAAGAAAAGAAGAGGCTGACTTTGATATTTGCCTACGTGTGAAATAATTCAGCGATAAAATTTGCTACTTATTCCCATGGGGTGTGTTCTACCGAGTTTTGGCATTCATGGTCCATTAGTCACTGATTGAGCCAGCATTTTACCATCATCCTGTACTGATTTATCAGCTGAAACTTTTTTTCTCTGATTTGGCAATAACATTATATTACTTATACTATATTTCTCCTCTCTTGTATTACGTTGGATCGTGGGATGCTTGGATGACGACTCTTCTATTGAGAGTGAAGGAAGCCTTGAAGGCCAAAGAACTCGAGGGTGATCTTACTTAAATTTGCTCTCTTGGATCGTTTAAGTCCCACACTTATTCTGCTGATGATTTTGTGGTTGATATATATATATATATATAT
>CAIGRB010095308.1:123177-134596 GCA_903798255.1 Fraxinus quadrangulata | reverse complement strand
TTTTTTTTTTTTTTTTTTGGATGAATTTGTTTGTAAATTGTTCACAGGAAAAATTGCAAGTGTGGTCCTCAACTTATAGCTTATATAGCAAAGTAGTTTTAACTTTTCAATATTTTCACATCATGGTTTTCGTTTCTGATACACCTTGTGGGGATTATCGTTACACATCTTCCAAACGTGGAGGCCATGTATAAGCCACATAGGAATAAGAGTACCACGTAAGATGCATCTACACTGCACGTCACTACGAGCCATAGGTCCTCCGTCGGAGCCAAGGAACGTCGTCAAGAAATGGGGACGCTTTGTTAGGATAAAAGACGCATTGATAGAGGTTCACAAGGTTGCATGTCCAAGTTGCACGGGATGGCCTAAAAAGGTGTTCAAGTGTGTCGGTAATGCCTCCAAAAGGTGTCCAAGTGTGTTAGTAATGCATAGGTAGATGGGAAAATGTAAAGAAATATTTTGACGTGTCGTTCAAATTAGAAGGTCAATAATTTCTATTTACCTTAGCGTTGAATAGTTTTAATTTTTATACATAAAATGTGTGAATAGTTTTAATGAAAAATAAATAAAAAAGAAAAAGAAATAATACGGACTTCACCATATTGTTTCCACCCTATTCCTTTTGCCCCTTGCCCAAAGCTTTTTCTTGTCATTCCCTCTTAGAGAGATGGACAGTTTGAAGGGAAGTATTTTTCGTTTATCTTATTACTTATATATTTTTTCATTCTGTCAGTTTTTTTATTTTAGTTAAAAATAAAGGTAAATCATATTCAATAAGAATCTGACTTTTAATACATATAATAAAAATTAAAAACAGTTTACTCAATGCGCTACAAAGTTGAAATATAGAAAATTTAATTGTCAATAAATAAAAGTTTAGAACCCATTTGTAAAAGTTTAATAGATCAGGGACTTTCACTGAAATCTTCCCTGGTTTCGACAACCTTTTTCTACTTTTGAAGGTGGCTTTTAGAAAAACGAAAAAAAAACAAGTTAAATGTTTCATTAGATACTGAACTTAGTACCAAGTCACGAACTACTCACCGAACTTCCAAACTTGTCCTGTTGGCCACTGAACTTCACTCCGTCCAACTTCATCACTCACCGGCTAAAAACCGTTAACGTGGACGACGGAAAGCTGAGTTGGCCTGTTAAATTCGTCCAAATAATTTCTGGAGAGCCAAATCATACTCCACGTTAGCAAAATCTCTTCAGGTGAATTGTAGCTCTCAAATTCATACAAAAATGGCAGAAAATTCAACTCCTTCATCGTCTTTCCCAAAACCCTCCGTGAAAGCTGAGTTGACATGTTAAATTCGTCCAAATAATTTCTGGAGAGCCAAATAATACTCCACGTTAGCAAAATCTCTTCGGGTGAATTGTAGCTCTCAAATTCATACAAAAATGGCGAAAAATTCAACTCCTTCATCGTCTCTCCCAAAACCCTCCGTACAGCCATCAACGACTCAGATGAACGTGACAATTAAACCAGCAAATTCGCAACATTTTCAGGGTTTGCCAACCTTCTCTTCCAGTTTCGCCATCACCTCCCTTCTCTTGACCAGAAAATAAAAAACAAATGGTGCAGCAGCAGCAACAACAAAAGGTGCAAACCCAACAATAATTGGTACAACCCTAGTAGCAATTGGTTCAAATCACCCGCAACAACAACAACAATTGAAGCAATCGTAATGATGGAACAATATCAACAAGGATTTATGGGCAATGAATTTTTGGGGAGTGGAAATGCACTTCAGCAACACCAGCAATTGCAACAGGCCAACAGCAGCAGCAGAATCAGTTGCAGCAACTACAGGGGCAAATAAACAGTAACAATTTGACACGGTCGGCATTGATGGGGAAACAGAGCACCAACCCATGTTATTTGGTCAACCTGCAGCGGTTGCAACTCAATTTAAATTCATCCGAATAATTTTTGGAGAGCCAAATCATACTCCACGTTAGCAAAATTGTCATTTTTGTATGATTTGGGGGAAATAGAATCACGCCTTACGGGTTGGATTTTAACAGAGTGATAGAGCTGCTGGAGCTAGAGATGAAAGTTCTCAAATTCGTTGTGGCATGTTTCGATGCACATTTGCTTATTTGGCGATGAGTTGGCGAGTGAGAAATTATTTGAACGAATTTAAAGGCCAGCTCAACTTTCAGTCATCCACGTAGGCGCTTCCGTTAACAGTTTTTAGCCGATGAGTGATGGAGTTGGACGAAGTGAAGTTCAGTGGCTAACGGGACAAGTTTGGAAGTTCGATGAGTATTCCGTGACATGGTGCTAAGTTCAGTGACTAATAAAACATTTAACTCAAATAAAATGAAAGAAAGAAAAAATAAAAATAAAAAATCTAAGTTGGTGTGCTCCTCTTTGACAGAAGCTTTGACGTGAACGGATGGATGGAAAAAACAGATAAACAGCTCAAGAGTTTTAAAAGTCTCTTTTCAACATAATCGGCATCCCGCTTGGTTTTTGTAAGTTTTCATCTGTCACTTTTGGATCTTTTGTTTTTTTTTTTGTTTTTGCTTTTTTTGTTTATTATGCGTTGGAGTTGATTTGAACTTCTCTTTATGGCGTGTCATGGGATATCAGGAATCTTTGATTCTTATTTGCTAATGTTTTCATGGGCCAGCAAAAAATCATGGTTTCAAAAATTTTAGGACTGCTTTTAAATTTTCATTTTTATCCTCTTTCTGTTCTTTGCTTACTTCTATTTTAGAGTTTAAAAAAAATGTTTCCTGGATGAACAATTGGACTTTCCTGAATTAACTTTGTTGCTTATGAGTTTTGTAGATTTCTTCTTCGGTTTCACTAAAGGCTCATGTTTGTTGGCTCATAGATTCATTAAAAATATTTTAGGGGTTTTGAGTGTTTTCTTGTGGTGTAATTGACTGAAAGATATATTTTTGAAGACATACGAGGATTGATTGACATTGCTTTTCAATTTTACAGTTTTGTGATATTTGATTGTCCTTCAATCAGGTGAAGAAACAATTGAAAATGATTCTGTAACATAAAAGTTCATTAATTTTCTGAGAACAGAGCACTACGGAGAAAGCAATATGGTTTCAAGTGATAATGATGAGAATAGTGGTGGAGCTAAGGAATCTCATGGTACTGAAGTCAAAGATAATGTTCGTCTGCACATCTCAACGTCTCAAAGGGGTCTTATAAGTGAAGAAAATTCAGGAAATGGGTTTAGTGATGGTTTTTCAGCTCTTTCCAAAAGGCTAAGATTCCTTAAGTTTGGTAATTTGTCTTCTCCATCAGCAAAATTTCAGCGTATAGCTAAGGAGAGGGATGAAGTCTCACGCAATGTACCTTCTTCTACCAGCCTTCACATCCGTGAACGTGTTAATAGGATTTTCTCTCGGAAAATTGATTGGAATTCTCTTGGGAAAATTTGCAAAGAATGGATAAGGAATCCCATGAATTTGGCTCTTTTTATCTGGATTACCTGTGTTGCTGTTTCTGGTGCTATTCTGTTTATGGTTATGGTTGGAATGTTGAACCATGCCATACCAAAGAAGTCTCAACGAGATACTTGGTTTGAAGTCAATAATCAAATTCTCAATGCACTGTTCACCCTCATGTGTTTATACCAACACCCAATACGAATATATCACCTAGTACTACTATTCAGATGGAGGCCAGAAGATGTTTTAAAGCTCAGAAAAGTTTACTGCAAGAATGGCACATATAAACCCCATGAGTGGGCACACATGATGATGGTTCTGGCTCTACTCAACCTCAACTGTTTTGCTCAGTATGCATCATGCGGTCTTAACTTGGGATACAGGAGATCTGAGCGACCAGCTATTGGGGTTGGAATATGCATCTCTGTTGCAATTGGTGCCCCTGCAATTGCTGGTATTTACTCCATGCTTAGTCCACTTGGGAAAGACTATGAGACTGAGTTGGATGAAGAAGCACAACTTCCGGTTACCACTGATGGAAGTAGCCGACCAGATCAACTGAGGGGACAATCATTTAAAAAAAGATTTTCATTTGCATTGAGAGATGAGGAAAGAAACATCGTGAGTAGACCACTGTGGAGTGGAGGTATTCTTGATATTTGGGATGATATTTCCTTAGCTTATCTATCGCTATTTTGTAGCTTCTGTGTTTTTGGACGGAATATGGAGAGACTTGGGTTCGGTAACATGTATGTTCACATTGTTACTTTTCTTCTATTTTGTATGGCTCCTTTTTGGATTTTCAACCTGGCTGCTGTTAATATAGACGATGATACTGCCAGGGCGGCGTTAGGTGTTACCGGTATTTTCCTTTGCGTATTTGGGCTACTGTATGGTGGTTTTTGGAGGATTCAGATGAGAAGGAGATTTAATTTGCCCCCATATAACTTTTGTTTTGGTAAACCAGCTGTCAGTGACTTTGTTCTGTGGCTTTGCTGCTGTTGGTGTTCTCTAGCTCAGGAAGTACGGACAGGTAATTCATATGATGTTGTGGAGGATAAGTTCTGCAGGCGAAAAGGTGACCAATTGCCAATGTCTCCTTTGCCCCGTGAAGATGGGGAATTTCAGTTTAGGTCCAGCCCAAGTTCTCCTCTTGGTTACAGCTCCTCTCCATCGCATATTATGAAAGCTAACTCTCCAAGTCCTAGCCACTTTCCAAAGGAATACTACAGTCCACAAGGGCAGCTTTCTTTAATTCAAGAAGAATCTCTTATACAAGGTAAAGATGAAACAATGACACCACCTGCACCTTCAGTAATACAGAGAGAAGAGATTTGACACAACAATTTGAAATGTTATTGTAGAATGAATACCAACAGACTAGGCATGTAATTTATTGATTTTTGGGTGTAATTTATTGATTTTTGGGTGTATCCGTATGTAAGTTATACTTCTGTATTTTTCCTTGGATTGCTTTATGAATATTAATGTTGTTAGTGCATTATTATTCTTTTGATATCTCTTTTTCTTCCATTTATTAGATAAATGCATTATAGGGTATGAAGTTCTGTGCCTGGTTTTGCAGGCTTGCATTTAGGTTCTAATCTTTGTATTTGTATATTTCAGTTTCCTTTTTGTATTACTTGGTTTCTTTTCGAGTTCATTTCTTCTTCCCTGAAATGGAAACGCTTGTTTGAGCCCCATTTTGAGAGAAAAATGCATTTTTGAATATTGATTTTTTTGAATAATTTGTGGTTAAAAATTAAGAAAAAGTTTTCGATTTACATATAATATTATTTATTGGAGAATGCGACGTTGAAAATGAGTTTTGAAAAAATGATTTTTCAAAAAAAATGGGCTCAAACAACCCCGTATAAAATTAGAATCCGGGATAAACAAATCTCCTGACACATGTTTTTCATTTTCAATTACTGAACATTACTGGCTCAAACCTTCGTCTGCTGAATCTTCTTAGAAACTCCTTACATTATTTGCACTTAGGATAAAACGTAGGGAACAATTGGACGGAATCCTAAGTGTATCAGTATACTTCACGCAAACAATAATGGATGAGAATTTATTCAGTCTACCTCGGCCTAGGATCAGAAATCATGGGGGTACTCAAAATTTGCGCCAGTCCGTAGTATGTGGGATTTGGGATTAGATTTGAAAATTGGATCTTACTTTCCTTCTTTGTACTTTGAAGATACAGAATGGGGTGAAGCATAGTGTTTTGATTTACTAATTTTAGCTGCTATAGGGATGTTCATGTTGAAGATTTCTTTGAATAATTTTGGATTGCTACTTAAGCCTCAGATCAGATGAGTACAATAATTGTTCTAATTGCGAGAACACAGCAGCAGCTGGAAGTGTGTAATGACATGTTAACAAGTGAACCTGCTGATGCACTTCTTTTGGTACTTATATTATCTCGTTTCATGTAGTTCATGTCATTGCCTGAACTAAAATGGTCCATAAAAGATCACTGCCTATATACTTGGTGGAATGGAATTTCCGACTTCTGGTAGGATCAGGTCGTGGCACACGTCACATTTTTGCCCATCTGGTAATATATTGGTTGACGTTATTCTCAAGAGATGATTGAACGGAGAAGGTGAAACTTGAGATCCCCTATGGAAGCTTTACAGAACTTCTGCTCCTCCCCTGTTCATTTATTTATAGTTTTTATTCCTTTTTTTCCCTGGTGCAGCTTATCTCAGTCAGACATGGGGTTGTCCAAGAAAAATAATAGTTCTCGTTGACTCAAATTCAATGCAAAAACAGGTAACAATCAGTGAATCTTTGTGGTTGGCAACATTTACTGCAAGTTTTGGGAAGCAGTGTCAAGTATGCTTGAAGATGTTATGGCTCAAAATTGTCCTCTGCATATTACTTGTGTAGGAGCTAGTTTATTTGGTACAATTATACATGCCTATTTGCCTATATTCTTTATACATGCGTGAGAGTTAATTGTTAAGAATTTGCCTTGGTTATTACTCCCAAGTAAAATTAGAACGGACTTGCTATACTTCTAGATACTCTTTCAATGGCTGCTGCTAAATGGTGCGTCTGCTGACTGAAGGGTGAAGAGTAAAATCTTCCTTGAAGAGATAAATAACCACTTCAGCTGGGATAGATGTTTTTAGGCTCCTATCCAATTGTGTAGTGGGAGGGTTTGGCGCAGTCCCCTTCCTGTATATTAATATAGAAATGAAGTACATAAAGGGGGATGTTGGGACTTACCTCCTAACAATGATATACAAAAAAGAACTTGTGAAATTTAAACAAGGAAGTACTACGCCCCTTGCACATCAGCCTATTCTAAGCATGCAAATGTTATGCCACTAAGCTACTGACTATAAAGCCCCTAATTTGGACTTTATTTTTAGGGATTCTTAAATATGGAAGGCCAAAGTATCAGTTCTTAGGATACCCTTGTTCCTCCATACGAGTTACTTCCACCACTGACTTACTCTTAATCTGCAGCCTTCTATTTGCACACCAATCTGCAGCCATGTTAGTTTCTACCCTAGTTTCTGTCAACATTCTCCTAATGTCACCAAGTAAGCACACTGCTTCCATTACCCTGGTTACCTAATCCTTATAGTGTTAACTAGACTTAATGAATCCACTTCCACCTCTATGCTTCCTCTCAGTTTTTGCTTATACATGCTCAATCCCTTATGGAATCTGCCATGAAGCTATTACAATTTCTATAATGTTCATGGAATGCAAAGACCAATTGATGCTTATCATCTCTCGATATGCCCCCTCCTGCTTCTTGTCCTGAGGAGGCTTTGTAATACCCATAAGTATTCAACTTATACATTCCTTCATTTGTTCTTTGCCATCTAATCAATACTATAATTTCCTTCTATGCTTTGATCTCCTTTCCAGCTTCTTTTCAATATTATCTGAGCCCGTATAAGCAATTTGATCAAACATTCCACCCTCCAATTATCCTTTCCTCTGTCATGGCGTACTTAAACAGGTTTAGCATTTGCCAAACACTGCCTTTGCCTTTTTTTTTTTTGTCAGAAGTTTATTTGCTTACATAGCAGTTTATATGGGAATTGATTCATTCTTCATTGATCGTTCTTAATCTCTTAGCATGGGGATTGTGTCTTGGGAATGTAGAACGGGATTTTTCTTCGCTTAGTGTTGATCGTGTTGTGCTAAAATTGATGGTAAGTATGGATTGTGTATTTACATTTCCTGTTCTCTCCTCCCAATTCATGTGGTGGGTGCGAAGTGTGTTTGGCATATAGGCTTTGCAGGTATATATTTATGCTGTTAGTCACAGTTATACAGAGACAGGACTTGAAAGAAAACGAAGTGAAATTCGATGATGAACAGTTCATGTTACATCTAGCATGTGAATATTACTTTGTAACTTTTTTCCTAGTCTGTATCTACAAAATGAGGCTCCTTTCTCTTCATATATAAAACATGCTACACATTTTGCTATAAATCGATGCGTTTGGTCATGTTACATTATTAAAAAAATAAAAAATAAAACTCATTTAAATATCTCTAGATGATGCTCATGAAGACAGTAGTAATATACTATTGGAGATTAAATTATAACATTATTTCTTTTGTTTCTTCATATAATTGAATCCATGCAATAACTGGTGGAGTTGGAGATTTCTTTCATCAGATCACTTTTCATATTGGATCTTTTAGTTTGGGGTATTTGGCTTGTGATCCCAATTGTGTACACCAAGCTTTAATTTGGCCTTTTATGTTTGCAATGGGACATTTTCAGCAACCACAGTACCTTTAACTTTGTTCCTTATCCATCAGTCAAAATCATTTGCAAAACTACATATTCTCTTTACTACGTCATAAAAATCGTTAATTTTCATGCGGAAGGAGATGAAGTGAGGATCAGAAATAATTTTAAAAAAAAAAAAAAATTTGAAACTTCTGTGACTATTGAAAAACGACATTAAAAGCAGCGTGACCATTGGAGAAAGTTAACAAATTTTGATAAAGAAAACGTAATTTGGTGTTTAATTGTCTCCTTTGGATGTTTAGTGACCTCTAGTGTAAACGAAAGGTTCAAAATTTCCCAATTTCTAATCTATAATTAGTGTGATCATGGTCATGTTTAAACTATATTATATTATTGTTAATTAAGTGTTATTATTGATAATCGACATGTATAATGGACGTCGAACGTTTTCACTTAGTATGAACATTATGAAATGAAAAAAAATAAATGCATTAGTTATTAATGCTTGTTTAAAGACAATGGCCACGAAAGATTTTACCGACCCGACCGGCCGACCAGCGTCCTTTTGTATCAACTTCGTTAAAACAAAAAAAAACATTCGTTAGATCCAACAACTTTAACCTGTTTATTTTCAATTGAATGATTAAAAACACGGTGGAATAATTTACATTTGAAAGTGATGATTGAAGATTAGGCCACCAAGTCAAACGAAGGCTGGTGATATTGACGCGTGTTACATTGTGGAGGCTTCACACGTCACGTCAGAAGTATTGTTTACAAGAAATGTGTCATTTAACCACGCAAACGTGAGATGTCCTCGCATGTTCTTTACACGATTTATAAAAGAATAATAATATTTAGCACCAGTCTAGATGGTCACACTGTGCAAACGTTAGATGTCCTCGCATTCATATTTTCAAGATTTTATAAATTAACAAATATTATCATTAAAGACAATTTTTGTCCAGAAAACCTTTTAAAAGTGCATAAAAAACCCTCATACGTTAAAATAAGCATAATATATAAAATATTTGTCGCTTGTTTCAATGTACGTTAACAAAATCAATAATGTTACATGTACATCAAGTTTAATATCATGTAAATTGACAGATTTTTATATATAGATTTTAACAACACTTTTTTTCCAATCAATTGTCAAATTTCCTACACATAGGGGATGTCAACATTAATATCAACAAGGAATGTTTCAATTTCAAAGCAAATGTCTCGACAAAGCAACAAAGTATAAAAATAATAACTATTTGATTATATTTCACCTTTGTGCAGTCGGGATATTGTTGAAAAAGGCATATCGCTAATTTTAATATCTATAGTTGAGTTAAATCTTGGGTTTCCACAATTGCTTCAAAATCTCTCTTCCTTTCTTAAGAAAAACAAAGTTGAATCAATCTTTCAATTCATAATTCTTAACTTGGAAGAAGAGAGAGAAATGATTTATTTGAATTGAATTTATTGACCAATCTTGGAATTTCATTTAAAGGAGCAATTTGACTTTCTCATATTTTTTTTCCTTAATCCTAGTCTCATGGATGTTATTTTTTCTTTCTAATGGTATTACAATTTCTATTTTAACCCAATTATTATCCCTTCAACTCCCTCTTTTGCTCTAACCATGTTGTCCGATGGCGATAGAATGTTTGAATTTCACACCTTCCTCTCATTATAGCTGCTATGAATTAGCTATTCTCAAGTTGTGCTGGCTTTTTGAACTATTGAATAACAACTTGCACATTGACTTTCACTCTAACTCGCCCTAAACCCAAAAACTATGGGTGATCAATGTTGCAGCAATTAATTGATTATGACTTCTATTTAATAATTACCTATTTGAATAACAACTTGCACATTGACTTTCACTCTAACTCATCCCTAAACCCAAAAACTATGGGGGATCAATGTCGCAGCAATTAATTGATTACAAATAATGCTTCTATTTAATAATAATCTATTTGAATAACAACTTGCACATTGACTTTCACTCTAACTCATCCCAAAATCCAAAAACTGCGGGTGATCAATGTCGCGGCAGTTAATTGATTATGAATAATGCTTCTATTTAACATCAACCTATTTGAATAACAACTTGCATATTGGACTCGCTATGGGGGATCAATGTCGCAACAGTTAATTGATTATGAATAATACTTCTATTTAACATCATCCTATTTGAATAACAACCTGCATATTGGACTCACTCTAACTCATCCCAAAACACCCACTCCATCCCACCCCACCCCCCAAAAAAAAATAATAACAATAAGAAAGGAATTAATACAAAATTCTTATTTTTCAAAGAAATTAGCAAACAATAAAAAAAATATAAAAAAGATTATATTAAAATGAAGGTACAAATAATATATGAAAATTACATTCATCCATGATTTTTTAAGTTCCTAATACAAAAATAAGGTTTAGAGATTTTTTTTTGTTCAAAAATCAAGTGATAATTCATCTTTTAAACATTAATAATATTATTATAAAATTAAATTGATCTACACCCCCACCTCATCCCATCACATCACATCCTACCTATCCCAATTCAATTTCAATCCAAACCCTAATTTATTTCCCTACCTCTTCTCTCTACACATCCCACCATCTCTATTCTGGCGTCGATTGCCTCATGCAGTGTAGCAGCTCCATTGCGTGCAGTGGCCCCTCGTCGCTACTATGCGAGCAACGCCTTGATGCACCAACGGTGCTGCAAGCATTGCCCCGCCTCGCCATTGTGTGTGTATCACCATTGCAGTTTGGTTTTGATTGAAATTAACGCCTTGTTTCTTCTCTTTGCCTCGACCACGAGTTTGTGGATTTTTTTGGTGGGGCGATGTAGATGGAGATAGATAGATAGATGGTGAAGATGGTGGTAGTGGCGGTTGCGGTTGCGGTGATGGTGATATGGTAATGACGATGGCGGTGGTTGTAGATAGATGGTGGTGGTACTGGTACTCGTGCTGATGGTGATGATGGTGTTGTAGGTGGTGGTGGTGGTGGTAATTCTAGAATTGGGTTAGGTTGGATTGGATTGTATAAAGAAGGTTTGTGACAAATTATTTAGGTATTGTGATCAATAAATCATATGCGACCGAAAAAATAGATAATTTGTGACCAATAAATAATATATGATCTATAAAATTTATGATTTGTGATTGTGACATCATAATTGTGACAAGTACGTAGTCGTGATCATAAATTATATAATATTGTGATTTTAATATATTTAATTAATAA
>CAIGRB010095308.1:60645-116134 GCA_903798255.1 Fraxinus quadrangulata | reverse complement strand
GAGGCCTCTTGTCAAATGTATCATTCAATCATAGACATTAAATGTCAATACCATTTTGTTGCCCATAAACCTGACGTGGGTCTCAAACTTAACATGGTTGATTGGATTAGGCTGACGCTGGTAGTGAATTGTTATATCAATTAAATATTAAAAACTGCGTAAAGGATCTCCTGCTAGCCCCCCTTGTAGCATCTTCTTTGTTTTAGCGTTCGGTTCTTTCATGTGGGTCGACCTAGTCAAATGGGTTCGGCTCTTTCATAGGATTCGACAAATGACGTAGAGTGCAGGCCCCAAGTCCAGGTGTGATGTAGGGTATTTTGGGGCTTCGTCGGTCGATCTGTAACAATATTAGTTCGTATCATTTTATGCATCTTTTGATTCCTCTAGCTCGAAATATTAATGTTCTTAACATGGAAATATTTATAGGCTAAAATGGTATAAAATTTGCATATTTTTATTTGTGTTCCTTTAGTTGGCATTATCAGTGTTATTGTTATGAGCATCGTACATAAAGATGTCTACACACACACACACAAGATGAGCGATCAGTATGTATGCGTACAAATAAAAAAGAATCAAGATAAATCAGTTCGAATGATTCTTTTTTCCTAGTCAATTATAATTTCCTCTTATTAGAAATGATGCACACGTAATAAGCCCTTGCAATAGACCACCTCTAAACAAATCCTAGAATATTCCGGAGAATTGGGCTAGTTGGAGCATAAATAGAAAATAATTGGGCAAGCAGGAGCATATATAGAACATACCACCCAAAATTTCTTAACCCACCTCGATTTGAAACTATTTTTGTGTTCATTGCAGTTATTATTCATGAATTTATCACTTTCGACTTTATAAAGGAGAAATAATTACATTCTTTTAACATTTGATAAGAAGAGTGAAGATCAAAATGCAATAGAACATATAAAGAATCCAAAAATTAGGTCTTGATATGAGATGGTGGCGTTTGTCAATTTTAAGCTTTATTGACTTCTTGAAAAGTTTAGAGAGTATAGTAGGTGGGTTTCATTAGTCAATGTAACCACATACTTGCAAAATATCTTATTGCACTGTGTAGATTCGAGCGAAGTTAAAGTTGATACAAAGCCAACTCAACCTCTATACTAGTTAGATAGTTCCTATGACATTCAGGTCCGTTTGATACACAACATTTTTCATGGAATATTTTTCATTTTTCAACTTTTGTAGTGTTTGATACGAAAAATTTTCCCCAAAAATCGTTTTCCACCTCCTAATCTCACACTCCTGTTTTCTTGGTTTTCAAGGAATTCATTTTCTTTTGGTTTTGGCGGTAATTGATTTTCCACCCCTTTTTTTTTTTTTTGCCAATTGGAAAAAATTTTAAATAGAATAGTAAAAAAATTATCACTTTTATTGACAATTTTCATGCAAAATAAGGCCAAACAAATGGTATTCGGTATGATTTTTTTTAAAAATTTTAATTTTTTTTTTTGACAATTGGAACAATTTATAGACCCATGGTAAAAAAAAATAGCACTTTAATGGACAATTTCCATGAAAAACGAAGACAATAGACACACCAAACTTTTAACATTTTTCAAGTGAAAATTATACCGATCAAACATAATTAATTACAATTCCTAGTAAAATAGATTCTTGGCAATTCAATTCCTTGTAATTCTACCTAAATTCCACATTTACAATCAAACGGACCCTTAGATAAAGTCCTCATGTTTTGAAAAAAAAAAAATCTTTCTAAGTAATTTTATTGATGAAATCTTTCTTTTTTGAAATAGGGAAATGGTTAAAAAAAAAAGGAAAATTAATTAAATTTCTCTCTCTATATAATTTTTCTGTATAAAAAGCAAAAAGATGAAAGCAAGCTTTGTCAAAATTCACAATTAATTTTAACCACATATTTCATGAAATCTACCATTTCTTAATCATACATTTCATCATTTTAATTAAAATCCATTAAAATTTTGATTTTAATCTCCATGCTTATTTTTACTGAAATTATAATTTTTACTCATCTGGAAGAGTAACTTGCACAATTGAATAGCCGCTCGACCCCTAATTCATATCCTCATTTGCTCCCAAAAGAAAAAAGAAAGCCTTTTGCCTAATGAAAAGCATAACCATTCTCAATCTCACGTAATTTTATGGGAAAATCTCTTCCATCTCCACACCTACTCCAACAACTTGCCCGAGTCATCACATCCAAGCATCACCACCAATCCAAGCTCAGGACAGTCTTCAAGGCCCGCCCGATCCAGTCCTCTGAGCCCACTGGGCTCAGGCCAGACTCGCCTGAGCAGCCGAGGTTAAACAAGAAGAACTTAAAGATGGAGGCTGAGAACTCAGAGCAGCAGCGGCTGCCGCTGGCGGAGGTGGTGGCGGACTGTGTGAAGAGGTGGTTCCAGAATACCCTTAAAGAGGCCAAGGCTGGTGACACGACCATGCAGGTGCTTGTGGGCCAGATGTATTATGGTGGATATGGTGTCCTAAAAGATGCCCAGAAGGTGCATTTGATTCTTTACCCCAATTCATTCAATGCCTAGGTCAAAGCTCTCCCCTTTTATATTGCACAATTTACACAAATCCTGCATATAAAATTATATGTTAATTACTTATTTATGTTATGATCTTTTTTGGGTTTTATATAAGATTTCCCGTGTAGGTTGTGAATGAGATTTAAAAAAAAAAAAAAAAAGAGGGAATAAACAGTGAAAGTAATGGGTTTTTTTTTTTAAATATGAGAATTGACGATTTAATCAGAAGTATTTGTCTTAATTGATTTAATCAAATGATATTGCTAAGAAAGTTGATTATTCGCGTAATTTACTGAGAAAATGTGAGGGCGATCATTCTTTATCACTTTCTTGCTGCCTTGATAAGTTCATGAATAATGCAAGTCATTGGATTGTTGAGATCTTGCTATTGTAAATGCTCTAACTTTTGTTTAACTATTTCGTGTGGACTTCTCTTATTTGTTTGGTATATATTTTTGTACTAGTTTTTGATTTTCTTGTTTGGGTCTAGGGAAGAGCTTGGATTAATAGGGCTTCAAAAAACAGATCTTCGGTATGGAAAGTTGGAGATAAGCATCCAGGTCTCATTCTTTCTGCTTCTTAGTCTCTGCTAACAGTAGTAGTTCCATTTGTTGCTTCTTAATTGATCATCTTTCACTCCTGTTATAGGTTATAATGCTAGTGACTCGGATTCCGATAACTCAAAGGAACCTGCCAAATAGGATAAGACGAGATTCTCATTGATAAATGCAATGACACGGTGAGATGAATTCTCCTTCAAATTTGTGGTTATCATAGTGCATGTTTGATAAGTTGATTTTGATGTTACCAAATAATAGATGTTTTAAAGATATAAGATTTCCTTTTTTACGTATTTAAATTAATTAATTATTTATTTATCCTGTATCTTGTGTCTACTATTTTTAGAATTATTTACAAGAAAAACTCAAAAATGGACTGGATAGGTTTAGTTGTCAACTCTGTCTATGCAGCAATAGAAATTAATTACACCCCTTCTACTTTTCAGTAACTTGAAAAAATTAGGTTGTTTGAGAAATCATTTGGTGATAACAAAAATCTTAGATGAGCTTCTTCAAATTGTTGATCATTTTGAATCTTTAATAGTGTTTACTAGAAATTTCTTTCTTTTCTGCAAATTATTAAAGATATTTTCCATGGTGAGTAGGCAATTCATTGATCCTGATACCTGCAACTATGAACTCCTTGTTCTAGGACAAAAAAAATGTCAGCATGTCAGTCTTAATTTGGTATGGAACTATTGTGAAATTATCATTACCTAGCGCAATCAGTATCATCTGTATAATTAAGTATCACTAAATTCCCATTATAACGAATTTGAAAAAAAAAAAAAAATTATGCTCAACTTTACTAGATGTCTGTGTAACATTTCTTAAGCATTATGTATTCTGTGTTTCTTGAAAATGAACTGAAGATGAACTACGTGTACTCAAGGTGAAAATACCTTAATATTCCTTTAATTTCCTTTCATAATGGAAATTTCTCATATCTTATATTACTTTTTGCTTCAATTCACAATCATTTAATCTCTGAATATCAATTAATAGTAACGGAATGTACTGAAAGAGTTATTAATTCTTGTTTGCGGAGTGAAAAGTTGGATGATTCGACATCAGCAATGAAAAAAATTAAAATGTCACCATGATGATTGCTTAGAAGAAAGTTTGACATTGTTAATACTATAGATTTAATTACAAGCGAAGTAGCTGGCTAGCAATAAAATATTGATTATGCTACTGTGTTTACCTTTGTGATAATTGCTTGGAACAAGTGTTAAGCAAACCTAAACATATTAAAGCTTTAGGTGTCAAATTTGTCTATGCAATGAAAATTAAAAAGATCTCTTGTACTTCTCAGTGACTTGAAAGAATTATGTTGTTTGAGAAATTATTTGGTGATAACAGCAATCTGACACGTGCTTATTCTATTTCTTTATGGTTTTGAATCTAAATAATGTTAAGCTAGAAAGGCCAAGATCAGTCTTGAGTAGTCAATCCATTGATCATGATGCTAGCAACTATGAATTCATTGTTCGTGATGCTGGATTCTTGAGGTGACTGGTGTTGTACTGGATACCCATTCTTATCTGCTGCTCTTGCACTTTTCTTTCTACATGTTAAACATTACTTTTATGCTTCTGTCATTTCGCTAGCTACTTCTATGATAAAAACTCAATTCATTTTCCGTAAATAACTTATATGAAGAAGTTGCTAGATAAATTTGGTGATCGAGATATCTATTGAGTTATATGGCACCGATGTTGGCCTGTTATATGACAATATATTCATAAGATGTAAACATAATTGTAATGAGGATGTTGAACAAGTTGAGTGACCATACTAAAACAGATTGAATAAGAAATCAGGATATATGCTTCTAAGTGAAGGTTAACCAATTCATGATGACATTTGAATTAATGAAATGACATCTTAGGTGGTTGGCAGTTGGGACTGAGAAATCTTACCCAAGTGAAGGTTAACCAATTCATGATGACATATGACTTAATGAAATGACATCTTAGGTGGTTGGCAGTTGGGACTCTGTAATCTTACTAATACGATTTGGTTAAAAACGATAGAGTTAAAAAAAGGTGGATCAAAATTAGTATTTGGCCGGATTTGGTTAAAAACGATAGAGTTAAAAAAAGGTGGATCAAAATTAGTATTTGGCTGGATGTGGTTGCAATTTAGTTAATGTAGCAGTTGGCCTATAACGACTCAGCCTCTTGCCCAAACCGTTATATTATATGTATTGTCCACTTTAGGTGTGCATCTTTCTATTTAACTCCTTATGGATTTCTATCGCATCTCCAGGATTCGAACCCAGGCGCGATAAAAATCCGTGAGGGGTTAAGTAGGCAGATGTCTATCTAAAGCGGACAATACGTATGATATAACGGTTTGAACATAAAGGCCAGGTTGTTACAAGGCCAAATATGTTGAAAAAAGGGTGGTGTTAATTAACCCAATAGTATGTTGAAAAGAAGTTTTGGTTTTCTGTTATTGCTGTTGTTGAACTTGCACTCATGCCAAAACTTAATTGAAATAGCTTAAATTTCAAGAATGAAATATTAACTTAATGCATTGAAAAATATTTACTTATTCGTGGAGTGCGAAGTTGGTTGGTTCTACAATTGGCTATTAAACACCATACTAGAAGACCACATATTACTAGTTTGTCTTGTGAAAATGATTGTCGATTTTTCGTGATCAACTTCTTTCTCTGTGAAAAATTACAAATAGCTACTGTAGCATACTAATGAAAGCTCTCTCTCTACAGTGTCTACCATGGTTCTGCAACCCAACAATGCTGGACTGCGCTTTTCAATTTGTAAACATTCTTTTGTCGAGTTAATTCCCTAACCCCTACCTATTTTTCTTCCCCAGTTACAGCATGTGTAACAACATTCAACTTTTTCTTAACTTTATGGGTGAATCCTGTCTCTGAATCTCAGTTTCTTTTGAACGTTGGTGTTAAATTAAAGAAATAAAGTTCATGATATTTCATTTCTATCTTACTTGGTCCCTAGTGATTCTTTACAACTTTTTAGTTTTAAGGTAGAATTGCAGATCCCGACATTTTTGTTTTTTGCAGATTTTGCCCAAAATTTTAGTTTGTCACCCACACTTTCAAACCTTTGAAATATTCGCACCACAAGGACAAAGTGGCAGAAATCGTTAGTTCATCCGTTAATTGAGCAAAAGTAAACTGTCTTATCAAATTTTGATTAATTTTTAAAGAGTAAAAGGGCAACTTTAGATTTTTCATATAAAATAATTATATCAAAAAATCAAAAAGAAAAAAAGAAAAAGAAAAGTTGATAAAGCATATAGTTAAAATGTTGATAAAAATTATAGGTCCATGAAATGTGTAATAAAAAAATAAAATTTTAAAAAATTAATGTCGAGGGGACTAATTTTGGATACAAGTCAGTCTGGTCCAGCTAACCATTCACAGCAGGTTCATTGATAGGTTGGGCTCCCTATAACCCCATTGAAACACCCATCTCATCTCTAGAAGAGACTTAGGATCCAATCCACTAACACTATTCCTTGGTTCTTGGCCCAACCAAGCCCATCAAATGCTGACAATATGGCTATTCTTTCTCTTCAGTCTACTTTGATAATTTTGCCACACTTCACTTGGTCCACGTTTGACGTAGATTAAAAATTGATAAAAATTCAAATGAAAGTCAACAATTAATTGTGACTACACGTTTCACAAAATTCACAACTTTTTTAACAACACATTTTAATAGATTTACTAGAAATTGATTTGAATTTACGAGACATTAATATTGATCCTGTAATTCGAAGATTATAACAACTGGGTTCCACCAAACTCAAAAATCTAAGAACAAGCACTCCAAATTTTATCAAACATGCGATCATGATTTCATCTTGTTACTAGTTGTAAGCCTCGAAATGACATATTCTGAGACTTGGACCTGACCAAAACCGTTTGATTCGAGTTTGGTGCATCAAAATAATTACAATACTTAGTTTTGTTGATCGAATTGGCAAAAGTAGTGAAAATTCCAAATAATTTGGAGTAATAAGTATTTTCACACCGGGTACATAGCATTTTCCATAATACTTCACGTAAGGGCCACATGAAGGCCTTCTAGCGCCCTTCCAATAGGAGGCCTCCATGTGGCCCTTATGTGAACCATTATGAAAACATAGCATTTTTCGGAGTGAAACTACCCATTCTTAAAATCCAGTAACACACTTATTTATTATTTATATTGGTCAAAACAACGGGTCACCTGACACTTGTACGTCTAATTCAAGATTCCCTCGAGAATCTAAATTCAATTCCCTTCTAATTCTAAACAAACCAATGTCACAACAAAAAGAACAACATTTCCTATGAATGATGTCTCAAAATATATTACAACTACCACATACTTACATTAATCTAGTTTTATTTGAAGAAAACAATACATAAAAATAAGTGCATAGTTTAGTAATCTAGAAGATCGCTTTCAGATCCTCCAATATCCTCAAAATAATTTCCAAAAAAAATCATATGAACTTTCGGATCCTCTATCTTGTTGTTGAGCTATATTTCGTAAAATTCTTGTTTGTTCGTTTTGAAAGAACAGACGTAGGTTTGAATTTGTTATCAAACTTAAATATTTCATCAAAATTTTGTTCTCCTCACGATATTCTATCATTGCCAATTTTCTTTTTTGAATTTCGTAATTTTGATGTCTTTCCTCTCTACTTTTTTTTTTTCAGAATTTCGACGAGTTGTCGATTCTCTTCTTTAATGGATGCAAGTAATTTTATACCTTCTTCTTCATTTTTCCTTTTTAGTTTTGCGTTTTTTACCCCTATAGGTCGTTGAGTAGAAATATCATCAATATTGTCTTCATTTATATTAAGAGAAAATGAAGACAATTCAGGGGATGTTGAAAATAAATCTGGCTGTAATGATGCAATGTTAATACCACTTTTCCGTGGTAGGTTGCTCTGGCCGTATTAACATCATCTCCAAAAATTTTGGTATCTTTAAGCATAGGCCAAACGTGCTCAAATTTGAACTATTTTTTGTAATTTTGGTCTTCAGATAATAGCATTTTGGCTCGAAACATCTACAAAATAAAGACAATGTAGCATTAACTAAACAAAAACTTAACATTTGGAAGCATACATTATGAGTAATACTCAAGATATCTTCATCTGATGCACCATTTGGGTTCAAAAGTTCCACTTGCCGAACACATTCTCGCATTTTGGTAACGGCAGCATTAATGACTTGCATTCGCTTCATTAGAGATCTTTTTGGTCAACTAAGTGTGATAAATGAAGGCATTGTGGTGTGTACTCATTCTCCACTTGAGACCAAAATTGGTCCCTTGATTGGTTTATACCTACCATTGGATCTTGGAAGATATCAAGATAGACCTGACATAGGTGTACATCTTCTTCGTGTGAGTATGAAGAAGTTCGTGGAACAGAACTCATTGTCGAGGTGGATTATTGAAAAGGGTAGTTGATATTAACTTGGGAAGCTTGAGAAATTGAAGGTAAGATCTTGTGAAAAATGGTAAGCTATTTTATAGACAAAATGATATGCAGGATAAGATTTGATTATATATAGATTAAACGGTTGTGAAAGATGGTAAGCTATTCTAATCAACATGTTAACCAATGGGCACATGGAGGCACCATTCAGGGTCGTAGAACCATCAACCGTAATCGATAAATAGCAGATGTAAATCCTTTCAATGACTACTTCGTCAAGAACCCACGTTTCGACGAAGATATGTTTCGTTGACGATTTCGAATGACTCGAGGTTTATTTGGTCGAACACTAACAGCAGTGGAAAGTCATGACAACTATTTCGTGCAGAAACGAGATGGGGTAGGTAAAATCGGATTGTCTAGTCATCAGAAGGTAACGGCAGTTTTCAGATGTTGGCATACGGCGTGCCAGCAGATGCTACTGATGAGTACATCAAAGAATCACCGCTATTGAAAGTTTGAAGAGATTTTGTCGTGCCGTTGTCGAAATATTCGCTGACCAGTATCTAAGATCACCTACCGTGAACGACGCTGAGAGACTACTCCATGTTAATAAACAACATGGTTTTCCCAAGATGTTGGACAATCTAGATTGTATGCATTGGACATGGAAAAATTGTCCAACCGCATGGGCAGGACAGTATACGGGTTGTCGTGGATCCCCAACTATTATCCTCGAAGCTGTAGCTAATTATGATCTTTGGATATTTTCGAACAATGATATCAACGTTTTGGAGAGATCTCATCTTTTCGCAAACCTCGCTCAAGGTATTGCTCCGTCGGCTAAATACGCCATTCAAGGAAAACAATATAACATGGGTTATTATCTAGCTGATAGTATATACCCAAAATGGTATACCATTGTGCAAACAATTCATGAGCCATGCGGTTCCAAAAATTATTTGCAATGAAACAAGAAGCGTGTAGAAAAGACGTTGTACGTGCATTTGGCGTTCTACAATCGAAGTTTGCAATAATGAAAAGACCGGCAAGGTTTTGGGAAAAATGTTTATTACATGATATCATGACTGCGTGTAGAATCATGCATAACATGATTATCGAGGACGAACCCAGTTGAAGAATGGACAGAAGCACCAAGTCCGGAAGTTGAGTTGGTTGAAGACGAAAATCATCGTTTTCAAGAATTCCTTGCTCGTCATCGACAAATCAAGGATAAAGAGGTTCACATTATACTTCGAAATGCATTAATCGATCATTTTTGAGAAGAACATATCAATTCCGATAATTAAATGAATTTTTGAAGTGATTCTACTAATTGTACTATGTTTTAATTAATATATTTATTAATGAATTTAATATTTTCCTTAATTTAACGTAATTATTTATTTAGTAATTTATGTATTTCTAAAATAAATAAATAGATAATATTTCGAATAAATAAATTACTATGNCAAATTTTGGTGCAGCGTTGGAGATGGTTTTAGTGGATAGAGGAACATTTCTCTTTTTATATTTCTGTATATCCTTCGTTTCATATTCTTAATAATGACTAATATTGCTCTCTTTTGAAACTAATGGTACGTTTGATTGCAAGAATGAAATTTGAATGGAAAAAAAAAATGAATTTCAAGAAATTGAATTGCCTATAACTTGTTTTATTAAGAATTGTGAATGAATTGTGTTTGATTAGTATAAATTTTCACCTAAAAAATATTGAAATTTTGGATCTTTTGGTATTCGTTTGACTTTATTTCCCATGAAAACTGTCCATTAAAGAGATATAATTTGTTACAATTGGGGATATAATTTGTTTCCATTGCCAAAAAAAAAATTAAAAATTAAAAATTTAATAAAATTTTAATAAAAAAAGTCGCCTAAAAAAGCTTTTCCCACCAAACCCAAACCAAGAAAACGTGGAAAATCAATTCCGTGAAAAATTTAATCAATCAAATATGCAAAAAGGTGAAAATGAATTTTAATTTCCATCTTCCATAAAAAAGAAAGAGCTATCAAACAAGCCTAAGAGAGAAGAATAAGAGAACAAGGAAATATTCAAAAGAGAACGGAGAAATATTCAAAATTATTGGGTATTTTATCACGATAGAATTAGAACTATAAGATACAATTATCATTTATAAATAGTATTTAATTACAATATTTCCACTTGACCTACTAATTAAACAATAACTATCTTGTTAAAAATTTTGTTTGGCAAAAATTCAGCAATTTTAGCGGGATGTACTAAAACCACTACATACCACATTTAAGGGCATATAGCCTACTAATTAATGATGATTGCAATATCGGATGCTTTTGTTATATAATCTGGGACAAAATTATCAAACGAGAAAAGAAGAGTACAAAAAACTGGAGCATTAAAATGATGTCTCGTTAAAACCTTGTTAAAAAAATTCAATATGACGAAATTTGATCGAACAAAAATAGTACAATTATTTCCCTAATTTCAATAAATGAAGATTCTTGTATCAAGCCATCCATATTTTGTGCACCAATGTCTTCCATGCAACTATCTATTTAAAACCTGTATAAAACGATTCTAGTGTTCAACGTTGATGTCTTCGATAACTTATAACCTCCAACTAATATCATCTACGTAAAAATATATTCTTATATCCATAATAGAATGTATACAGTCAACATGATGATTTGATGACAAATACATAAGCCAAGTTTCTCAAAAAAAAAAATTTAAACCAATATCAAGAATACATAAGCCAAATTTTAAGCTCAAAATAATATGCCTAATTGTAGGACTTTTTAATTAAAACAACATAGGGCTTCAGTTATTGCACTCAATTTTATAAATAATTAAGAGTCTCAACATGAGTCTAACTACTAGGAGCTCATTGCTTTCAATATGTAATTCATGGTATGTTTGATGGATATTATTGAAGAAATAATATATTTTAAAAAGTGATATAATGAAAAATATTTGATTAAAAAGTAAAAAAAATTTATCGATGTGATAGAAAATATAATTTTATTGAAAAATATGTGATTAAAAATGAGTTTTGAAAGAATTTGTGTCAAACAAGGGGCTCAATATATTGTAAAACTTATCAAATATGCCAAGAGTAATATAAAAATTAATCAACGCTCTTCTTCTAGGATAAACATTTGAATGTCATTAAAATTATGTGAATGTCTGAGAAAAATTTTCTTCAAGATTTAAATTGTTTTTTTGACAATTGTTGGGCCAATGCAGTGATTTTTTTCATTTTTTTACTTGCTTCTAACACAATTCTCACACTGGGACCCACTTTGCATCTAGCAACGGTTAAAAAATGAATTTTAATCTTGTAAAGAGTGGAGTCAGACAGGGGCTACATGTAAGTTATGATATAGATGTCAAAATTGAACTTCTTCGAGAGCTATAAGACAATTTGTTTTCTAGAATATTAATATACTTCTTCAGGAGCAGTGATACAAATTTTTTTTAAAAAAGGTATAAATTTATGATTCTACAGGAGCAACAAACTCAGTATTTTCTAAAGTATAGTAAGTAACAAAGTTGTACTCTTCAAGAGTAATAACACAGAATTGGACTTGAAAATTGATAATATTGATTTGTGTACAAAGGTCATTCACAGAGTAATTAATTTATCACTCTCACTTGAGTGACTAATTATATAATGTATGTCTCTTTAGAAACTTTGTTAGGTAAAACTTCGATGGGATAAAAAATACTAAATGAAGGAAAAAGTACAAAAGTTTAGAGTAATAAAGTGTTACCTCGTTAAAACCTTTATTAGAAATACCTATTCGACAAAATTTGAACGAAAGAAAAAGAGTACAACTACTATCATGATTCGAATTAATGAAAGTCATTGCATCAAGTACTCATTCACATCTTGAGTGCCAATGTCTTCAATGTTTCACATCATCATGTTATAGCTTCAAGTGATATCATCTATACAAGATATATATCAATCCTTGATGATGTTAGTCGGCGTGATTGTTCGGTTTAAAATAAATATTAAATCTTCAAGATTCTCTTATACATTTATAATATACGAGTGTAAAAACATAAAATTATACTATGGTTAATTGTATCAAAAATTATAAACATTCATTAATAAATAATATGTCTCGTTAAAACCTTAATATAAAATCCTAATGAAGGTAACAAAAAAAAAGTACATTATTCCTTGCATACACTACAAAATTTGGCTAATTAAAAACATTGCCTAAAAATTGAATGGGATAAATACAACATTTACTCCATCTCATAATAATAAGACTTATGTAGTCTTGTCTACGAACTTCTGAAGTGTTGGTTATTAATGCTCTCTTGTTTATTTATGTCAAATGTATAAATAATTTGACTTTATTTTTATTGACTCGAAATCTATTGAAATATGAGGAATGAGGCTCGAATTTCTAATGGGATTAGTGTTTCTATTATTGACCTCAAAATCCACTAAAATCTATTAAAATATTTTCAATTTAAAAAAATTCATAGAGATTCACAAATTAGTGAAGATGCCTATATTTTAATGAATATCATTAAAATCTGAGTTGGAGACGCCTAAATTTATAGAGGTTTTAAAATTTATTAAAGTCTGAGTTGAGGACATGAAATAAATTACGTATCTTTCAAATTTGATGAATAGAAAATTCATTTAATTTAATTTGTATTTAAAAGTATACGCATTTATATATTTAAATTATTTATTTTCAAATTTTTTAATGCATGTATTTATTTTCTATTTTGATTGAGGTAATTATATTCACACCACAATTTTTATTTTTTGCACCATATTTTAATTGCATTTAAGATTATTAATATTTGCTCATTATAGCACTTTATGCCCCTAACAATTTTTTTTTATCATTCTTATTATCAAACTTTCCATTAATTAGCACAATTTATTTTTTATAACAATTTGATGTATAAGAGTCCATTGAAATAGCATAAAACAACTTATTTTTTCCAATCATAGATTCATATTTTTAAAAAGTAAAAAATATGAAAAAATATATATTTTCCTCGTTTCAAAGTATAGAAACAAAATATTTTGATATAAATCATTATCAAGTATGAGACGTACTAATTAATGGTAAGTTGAAGATAAGAATTCGACGAAAAAAAGTGAAGAAAATAATTGTTACAATGAACAAAGATTGATGAACTTAACTGCAATTAAAATACGGAATAACAAATAAAATATGTGGTGTCTATATAACCACCCTTTGATCAATAAGATAAGATACTTTATTTTAATACTTCGTTTGACATAAATGTCCTTATAAACTGACTATTTACGCTTAGCCAAACATTGAATTAATTGGATCATGAGCACGGTCGAACGTAAGGAATATATTCATGAAAAAGGAAAATTTTATTAAACTGATTGGCTTTCCGCTATCGTATGAATACTTCATTGCAGCAATACACTCACCAATTCTTTGCTCTTCCTACACGAAAAGTCCAACTAAATTCAATTCTCCCACAAGATATATAGATCCGCTGCACACACATGCATACAGAGAAAGAGATACAGAGAGACTTGAAGAGACACTAATTGAGAAGAAGAAGAAGAAGACGAATAGTTTTGGTGAAGGATGTGGCGATCTTCGAAGGTGTTAAGGTTTTTGGTACCGTTGATTGTGGCTGTTGGTGTAGTGGTTTCGATGAATCCTAAGGCCTTCATTTTTAGTACAGACTATGTAGAGAAGTACATGAAATCAAGATTGCCGGAAGCTGATCATTTAACAAATTCCTCGGAATTGCATTCAAATCAAGACTCAAATCCAAAACAACCAGTAAGTTCTCCAACACACTTAACCGTTGATCACAAGACTTAAATGAATACACGACTTTTTGATGAAATAATTAGCGCGAGTCGAGCAAATATCTTAAGTCGAATTCTTGCGATTGTATATCTATATTTATGTTGATTTGATTTCCTTATTTAATTTCATACCCTCATAATTCAATAAGAATATTGAAGAATTTTTTTTAAATCAAGAGACATGAAAAATAGTTCCAGTCACAATAAGTCAACAACTAACATGCTTTCTTGCCAATTAACGTTTGATGTTCGACACATATTAGGTCCCCAATACTCTCCTTTTTTTCTTCTTTTTTTGGTTAGGCAAAAAAGTAAGGAAGGAAAGCCAATTCCAGTGCCCACTTTTCTTTAGTTTGATTTATTGCTCGGAAAAAGATAAAACAAAACAGTCGTTCAAGTTGATTTTTCATTAACTGTGGTGCAATTGGATCATCAGGGAAATGCAAAAAGAATTTATGAATAAGGGGCGTCATTTGTCAATTATGGCATCCATTATGTACGCTTAGCATAACCCTTGGTAGGAATGTATAAATATTATTTTGTTTTTAAAATTCATATGGACGTCATGAGAAAATTAAAAATAGAAAATAATTAATTCCCTTTTGAGTTGTAATTTATTTATGGTGAAGTTGTGAAGTTTCACTACCCCAATTAGTTAGGATCAAACTTTCAGTCTTTCTGCTTGGGTATCTTTCCTATAACTAGACCTCAAGAATTAATTGTCCATTATGTTTTTACTAGTTTTTGACATACAACCCAAAAGTTATACCGAACAAACGCCTTCTATTTGCTTCTCTTTTTACAAATATGAAGGCCAATATATGAAAATATATTTTCCGAGGAAAAATAAAGCAATTTTATAGATGGAAAGGAGAACAAACACGACTTTGGGTAACAAGAGCTTCGCATTCTTTTCAATCTCGTACCCCATGGTGCGGTCCGTTGAACATCGAATGAATGTCCATGAAGAAAAGAAGAATACAAAGAAACTACATCAAGAACATCTATCTCACTTGTACGAATGCATCCTTGAAATTAACTCATCACGATTTTGAATTAGTTAGACTACAAATCACACCCTCACTGTATAAGCAGATAGTTAAGCCCTTTTTTAAATAAAAAAACTCTACGATTAAGCTTTTGCTTGCACTTAATTCTTGAACATGTATCTCCAACCTGGAAATTTGTTCGAAAAGGACAGCATTTGAACAGTTGATCATCTGTTAATATATAGTTCCACAGGTACGAGAAAAGCAATTACATGAGAATGGAACCAGGATTCCTAGATCACAGAAAAAGTACAGCAATTTTGAGAAGCTCGAAGTTGGTCTTGGACAAGCTCGAGCTGCCATTAGAGAAGCTCAACATGGGAACCAAACAGAAGATCATTTCTATGTCCCCAATGGTCCCATGTATTGGAATCCCAAAGCCTTTCATAGGTACATATTTTTCTCCATTTGGACTGTCCCTCGAAAGTCACATTAAACTCTACACTTAGTAGGACTCAAAGAGTAACAACATGTTGCACTGTGCGGAACCTAATCATATGATACACTCGTCCTAACCAAATTCTTGGCAAAAAGTGCAGGAGCTACTTGGAAATGGAAAAACGACTCAAGATATATGTTTACGAAGAAGGGGAGCCCCCGGTGTTTCATTATGGTCCCTGCAAGCATACGTATTCAATCGAGGGATTTTTCATTCAGACAATGGAAATTAGCCGTTTTCGGACAAGTAACCCGATGGAGGCCCATATTTTCTTCCTTCCATTCAGTGTGACAATGCTAACTCAAGTAATTTACGTGGCTGAATCCCACGACTGGAGTCTCATGAAAAACACAGCCTCCGATTATGTCAATGTTATTGCTCAAAAGTATCCCTACTGGAATCGAAGCCTCGGCGCTGATCATTTCATGCTTGCTTGCCATGATTGGGTAAGAAATTACAAGTTTTTTTTTTTTTCATTTTGATCGCTAAATTTCTCATGTTATATTAATTACATGCAGTATTACCAATGGTGATGTTGCTTTTAATTAATATTTCATCAAATGATAAAAATCGCAGGGTCCTGAAATTTCATTTGCAATTCCATATCTACACCAAAATGCAATTCGAGCTCTATGCAATGCAAATACCTCAGAAAGATTTGACGCCATGAGAGACGTTTCCATCCCAGAAATCCTCCTTCCAGCCGGCACGATCGATGGCATGCTCGGCGGTCCATCGCCGTCTAAACGTCCGATACTCGTCTTCTACGCCGGCGGAGTTCACGGCCCCATTCGACCAATTCTCCTGGAACACTGGGAAAACAAAGATCCAGATGTTCAAATATACAAATACCTTCCAAAGAACGTATCCTATTATGGGATGGTTCGAAAAAGCAGATATTGCATTTGCCCCAGTGGATATGAAGTGGCTAGTCCAAGAATGGTGGAGGGTCTTTACATGGGGTGTGTTCCAGTGCTTATTAAGGATGATTATGTGATTCCATTCAGTGATGTTCTGAATTGGAAGACATTTTCTGTTATAATTCCGGTGAAGGATATACCAAATTTGAAGAAAATTTTGTTGAGCATTCCTCGAAGGCAGTATATAAAGATGCAGAGAAGAGGGATTCAAATGAGGAAACATTTTGTTGTTAATTCTCCTCCTAAACGGTACGATGTTTTTCATATGATACTGCATTCGATATGGCTTAGGAGACTCAACATTAGACTTCGTGATGTCCATGCAGGGGAATGATTTCTTGTCCAAGAAATTAGTAAAGATGTAACTTTACAATTATATGACAAAACAAGTTATTTAAAAGCTGCCAAACACGTTCTTAGTTAGTAAATTTGTAGTCCAAACTAGAGAATATGAATATCATTTGTGCAGCTGAATTTATTTCAAAAATTCTGATGAATTAGTGGAAGCTTGTTACGACTTTCGTTGAAGATATGCGTGTTGTACTTTAAACTTATTTCTAATTAAGTTACTTTTTTCTTATTCGTGTACTTCATATCTCGATGTTTAGAGACTTGTTCTCTTTTCAAAGTGATTCTTGTTTAACTTAAAATATTTATATTAATGGACAAATTGAAGAGTATGATGCTTGTGGTTAGAGTACATCGAACCAAATAGAGAATTACTACAAGAATAATGTGTTACAAAAATAACTCGTATAACCTTAAATGTTGGTGTTGACGATTTCTGATGTGAATTCGATGGGTCGTCCTCCTTTCTATGTTCCTCCAACGACACACCAATCATGCCCCTTATGGCTGTGATAAGTGTACATTTGTAACGCCAGCAACACACCATCCTAACCATTTGAATTGTCATGCATGAATCACTATGTGTCAATGTTGGGCACATTCAACATTAACAAATGTCCCTTTAGATTTTCCTGTATTTCTCTCCTCTCGCTCAGTTCAATCCAAACATCATAGAATACAATTCACAACAATTTCCAGCGCAATCAATTTAAAGAAATTGCAGCCTCACTACGTATCGCGATCACTTAAACTTTATTTTTCCCATTCAAAATTGATCACAGTCAACATATAGACCCAGATACAAATTACAGGTAGAAAAATGGGTCAAAAGAACGATGCATGCAAAATGCACAACTATGCAACGAACCCTCTCTATATTGGCATGTAAACTACACCTGTCAATTACGATCAGATGCGGCTTTGAAGGTTTGCAGGTGGTACGACCACACACGGACTCAACATTGTAGGGGCACCAAAAAAACATTATTATATATAATAATTTTAAAATTTTTATTATTGTGTTAGTTAAATGACACAATATTTATGAAAAAATGGGTCTCATTTTTAAATGTCACACAAGACATCCAAAATCTCATGACCATCTCTGATTACGATATTCATGCATGTTCATTTTTCCTCAAGGGCAAACTGGACTGTACCATAAAAGTTTACTTACTTTGATTTCTAAATACTCATCCAAGTGAAGGGTTACTAGATCCATTTAAAATGAATACACAAAATAGGGGCATATAAAATTCTGTATTACTCAATAATGAGTATTCCCTCCATTCACGACAAAGTCGAAAACACCCCAATGGTGCACTCCAAGTTCTGCTGTTTTCCGGAGTTACTAAAGACGACGAAATTATAATGATAATGCACAACACTATGATTTTAGAATTCTGAAATAAAGATCAATTTTAGAATCAAGATTACTGCATTTAAAAACTTCAAAATTTACATGCACTCACATAAATTGCACTACCAGATTGTTTTGATATTGAATTTAGTAATTGATTTATGCAGTAAAAAACATAATATGAAAAAACCAAAAGAAATTTGTCTTATTGTTGGAGAATTTTGTGATATGTTATATTTCATTAGCTAAAAATGTGCATGATTTATATTCTATTAACATGCAAATTATCGGACAGAGTTTCGACTTACCAAAATCAAGATACGTGCAGGAAAAATATCGAAATGTAAAAATTAGAAGGAGATTAAATGAAACGAGTCGTGCGATTGATATTTCATGTCTTGCATTGGTGCTGCTGTCTCCCAAATTGAATGCTTATTTTCACAATATTTGTTTTATCATATGAACAGAGCTTGAATGTACTTTTCTAGACCGGATATATCGAATACTAATATATCGAACATTAAAACTCGAAAATAATTTGAACATTATTTGACAGAATTTTGAGAGAAGAATTAGAAATTATTTATTTGGAATTGATTTAGATTGAGTAAAATGGGATTGAGAAGGTCCAATTTATAGACTCCAATATGTTTCTTTCCCAATGGTAGCTTCTTTTGACACATTTATTTTCCTCGAATCGCACCTTTTCAGATTGGGATATGATCAATGGTCTAGATTGCACCATATCTAGATGACATAACTCTTTATTATGCACATATTGTACTTATAGAGTCATGCCCGATCATCACTCCTATTGAAGACTTATTTAAATTCACACATTTTAATCGTTACATACATGTAAATTCCAACAAAGAAGGTATAGGAAATGGCCAAGGTGCAAAAAACTGCAAGCTGAAATGCCATAAATATACGAGCATTCGATTAATCACAGAAAACTTAAATTACAAAAAACATAAAATTGTAGAAAACTAAAATAAGAACACAAGGATTTTTGGCCTACCTAATTCCTTGTTGAGAATCCACAAAAGTGGATAATGCTAACTTGTACTATAATAGCCCAAAACGATAATCAAGATTACAAAATGTTCAAACAATACAAAGATCAAGCCATAGCAAACATATTTTTCAAAGTTCTAACCAATCGAGTTAGTGTTCACCAAGAACATAGCAAACCACACTTAACCTTAATCTGAATATTACAACACGAGGAACAACATTTTCTCCATTGATTTCACCAAGAATCAACTTACCTTCGTATCTGGCTTTAAGGGTTGTATCGTCAACTACAATTAGGAGTCGCATCACATTTCGAAATTCCTAAATATATTATCCAAGAGACATGAAGAAGTACTTGAAGCAATCCTCGCCCTCCGTCTCTATAAAAAATACCCATCCACGATTAGTTATCCCCATATTATTGCAATACCTGGCCAAAATATCTAACTCTTCTCAGTCGAACCCATTAAATCCTTCAGTGCGCATTCTTTGGCCTTTTATGCCTTCAGTAGCTCATGACCACCTCGTACTATCGACGAACGTCGTTAATAATGTCTAAAAGTCTGTATATCATTCGTGGGGTTCTAAAACTTGTATATTATCTGTCGACCAATAAATCTTATTTGGACTCGCTTGTGATCATTTAGAAACAAATACCCATTTCGCAAGTATGTTTATGTACATACTTGCGAACTACAAAAAACTCATTCATGTCCATCTTCATCGCTCGCAAACATCAACAGTAACTATTGTCAACGCAGATAATTGTGTACGTTGACTTGTTTGATTTCTTTACTTTAACTCAAAGTTATGTTTCAATGCAATCTGGTGCACAGTTTTTTGCAAATCTTTCTTTGCTTCAAATAGTTACTCGACATGTAAATCTTCATCATCGGGAACTAGATGTGAACAACTAGAGGATCGTGCACTCGTCCCAGTCTATGAGCTCATCCGACTCATGTCTCCGACGAAATAAAGTAATTTGAAATCTTCATTTGTAAATTCATTTTCATTATTGTTGTCTTAAACTATCAAGGGAATTCTATGTGTAACGATGAGATCATTGTGAGAAATAATTGTCTCGTGAGTAACTACATCATCCTCACGAGCTATCTCAATTGTGTTCCAAAAATCATTCACATTACAATCCCCTATATCGGAATCTTTGTGTTCACTGTCGGGGACATTATTCCTCGTTAAAGTTACATAAATAAAATTCATGCGATGTTGGTTCAATTCAATTGGAGCCTTTATTTCAGCTTTAGAAGTAACCTTTACGTGTAGAATTGAAATGGATGTATGCTCGTTGAATAGAAATCTCAATTCCATGTTGTACTGAGAGGGGTCGACGTTGAGCTTTTTCTGAAAATCATGGTACATTTATGTATATAATGTACTCAATGTTATCACAATTGCAATAGCACCACGTCTTTCACTCATCTATTTTCTTACTCATCGATCATTTTCAATCTTTCAAATTCATTAAAGTAATAAATCGGGACTGCGATACAAAACATAATTAAAAAAAAAGATAATTATGGGAACAAAAAAAAAAAACGGTTGGACTGAGGTTAACCGTCGACCCAGGCAATTGGGGCCGACGACAAGGTCGGCCTAGATGGCTGGACTAATTGTTTTTCGCGCCCATATGGTTGGGTTGGCGATTTTACAGACAGCCATGAATATGATTGAAATAATATACACGTAAATGAATTTTTTTCCATTTTTATTTAAAAAAATTATAGATTTGTTTAAGAAATGTAAAAAATTATCTGCCTATGTCGAGATAAGATTTAATGATTAAAATAATGTATTAATATAATGAAACCAAAATTAAATATAAGTAAATATACTTACCGATTCGAAGGAATGGCTATAAGCAATATTTTTTTATTGAGCGCTTGATAAATTTATAAGATTTTAAAGTTGAATCATATGAGATATTTGTCTTTTAAACATTAAAATGCCATTGTGGTGAATGTAAAAAAAAATGGCTTGTGTGGAAAATCGATATGTTGACGTGGCCAAACTAAAAGTACCCCTGAGAAAAGCTATATGTACATGTTTACTAAATGTCGGGTAAGATTTCGTTGGATTTTGAGCAAAAAAATAAAGTTATACCGGCCAATTAATTAATTTTGCTATTTTCGCATCTATAAATTCGTTTGCACAAAAAATCTGTACAAGTAGCATTGAGGGCTATTCTAAAGCTTGATATTTGACAAACTGTTTATTTCATTTTTGTTCTCCACAATTTTCATCCCATTTCATTTGATTAGAGGGGCAAATACAAGTCCGGTGGCAATATTTCATTCTTAAATAAAAATGCATCTCACCTTCTTTGAACAATGTGACAATAGCTGTTACAATCATATAAACTAGTATCAAGCACGGCTAGTGCTAAATTGAACTACTATACAATAACAAGAGCTACACATCACGACATTATTTTCTTTCACATTTGACTTTGTTTTAAAACCACATTAATAATAGCAGACTCAGGATAAAAGCATTGTTGGTCACTAGAAGCCTATTAGCCTAAATAAATAAGTTGAGATTTGGCAACCTCAACATTAAAAGTTATAACTAAATCTGTCACAAAGAAATTAATTCCTATTTTCTAAGAAGTTAAGTAGTAAGAACTTAGAGCTTAGGACCTGAACTAGAATTATTAAACTGAGTATAAACAAGATAGAGAGAGTTCAGGGACAAGAAGGTAGAGCAGCCCAATATGGAGGCATCATAGGATTATAGTCTTCCATGTTCAGGACATAGTTGCATTCTGCAATCTGGTGATGAATACTCGTCCCTCCTCGAGGCTTGTCGGAGCTTGGAATCGACGTGCTTTCGACTGTCTCATCGCCGGAAACTTCTGTGTAACCGGTGGAGGCTTGCTTTTTTGTCAATTGTTCCTTGAGTGTTGCCCTCAATGCCAAAACCTTGCAATTGAAACAGAAACAAATTCACAAGTTAGAAACGGAGTTGGATACTGTTAAAGATTTAAAAAAAAAAAAAAAAAAAAAGTTAAAAGACCAAGTCTTTTGCGTGACTATAGGCTTAGAGAGAATTGAAAATTGCTATGCAACTACACTAACCTCTTCCTGGAGTTGTTGTTTCTCTCTGGACACAGCATTGTACTCCTGCTTAAGTGCATCGTACAATCTCTCGAGCTGCTTCGCCTTCCACCTAGCTCTTCTGTTCTGGAACCAAACCGCAATTTGGCGCGGCTGCAGCCCAAGATCCTTGGCCAGCTTCGTCTTCCTATCTGGGTCCAGCTTAATCTCCTCTTGAAAACTGTTTTCCAATGACTCCAACTGGTCATTGGTTAATCTTTTCTTCTTGTCCTGGTTTCCATAATTATTAATATTGTTGTTCTTGTCCATTGTCGGGAGAAATGCATGTTGTGTCTGCATCAACTGTCTCATCTCTAAACCTGAAAAAGATCGAGCACTAAAAGTTGCTCAGAATGAAGGCAACCAGAAACAACTATTACTTTTAGTTGATGTTTTACAAATTTTAACGAATGGAAGACAAAGTAAATTAAGATGGATCAGATTTATCTGACAAGTTAAAACACACAGAACTAAAAGACTGCAAATCAATTAAAAAGATTAGAATTCTTTCTCTCTCTCTCTCATGTGTTGACGAAATATTAGAGATAAAGCTATAATCCCAATTAAGCGAAAATCAAATCAGAAATTAACAAGCAAAGTATACACAGAATTTCTTCCTATGCACTTGTTTTCTGCGAGCTCCATGCGGGAGAACACATAAATAGCACAAACTAATGATCTTTTAACGTTGTCATAGAACAAAAGACTGGTGATTTACCTGGAAATTGATCGTAATTATAGTTGTAGAGGAGGCCGAAAGAAGAACTATCTGGTCGACAAACGGAAGGCACTCTAGGATTACCATTCCAATCCATTTTTGCTTGCAAATATAAACCCTAAATCTCCTTTCCCTCTGTAGAATGAAGAAGAAAAAAGTTGGAAGGGTTTTTTACTTCCTTTCTGATGCAACAAAGTAAGTCTGAGAAGCTTCAAGAGTGGAACAAGGTTTGTAAAATTTTATGCTACAACTTCGGGCGCAAGTTCTAATAAATAAATAGCAGGAGAATTGTGAGTAGATGTCGTATGTGTGTGTGTGTGTGTGTGAGAGAGAGAGAGAGAGAGAGTGAGAGAGAGAGAGAGAGAGAGAAGAGAAGATTGTCGGTTAAATTTGAAGAAGATGAAAATAGCAATCAAAGGTCTCAATCTGGTCCCGTTATACTACAGACATATGCCTTCCCTTTCTCACGCCTCATCCTGACTAGTTTCTTCCTCCTAGTAAGGTCTGCTATTTAACCCCACCCTACCCTACCCTACCCTACCTTATCCTCCTCCACCCTCCTTCTCTGAAGTGGCTTCTTAAGCAGGAAACATAGAATCAGTACAGAGCCTGCCACGTCTTTACAACAGCACCAGTAAATGACACGGTTTAAAGAAGCACAAAAAAGAGGGTAAATTAGAGAGAAAGCTGATCACAACCCTTCTCTTTGGATCTTTTGCTTTCTCTGCAACTGCATTCAATGAATGGGGTTGGGTCTATAATCAGATCCTACAAAATGAGCGTTGAGTAGGATTTACAGCTCATAACTAATTAGACTCTCCTCTTGATTTACGAAGTTAAAATTTTATTAATTAATGTACCATCATAATAATAATGCATGAAGAAGAAAAGACAGAATGGAAAATATAAATTATTAGACAGAGCAATGGCATGTATTAGTTTAGGTCGATCTAACGCATTCTTACTTCTCTACTTATTGGAGTTGTAAATTTTGAAACTCGTTATTTTGTTGTAAATTTCAAAATCATGTATGAAATTCATATAAATCTGTTAAGTAATATTTATCTAGTTAAAAATTGAAAACATGAAAAATATTTTAATTTTTGCATTTCAAAAACTTGAAAATTGTATAATTGATTAATGGTAGGAATTATTAAGTAAAATATAATATTTTAGATGTTTGATATGTATATATTTAATTTTTAAATAATTTTTAAAATGATTAAAAATTTAAAATAATATTAGAAATAAGAAAAAGCTTTTTTACCCCCAACACCTTTCCTAGGCTTGCTTAAACTCGTAAAACTTGAAGCTTTACTTCTACGCTTGATCATGCTTTATGCTTTTTAAAATATTAGTTGCAACAAAAGTTTAAATAGTAAAGAGTAACTATTTACATTATAGTTTTTGTTAGTTAGACCAAATTTTAATTACAATGAAGGTTCATATTCTTTGATCGTTATCACATTTATGTCCCTACTTTTTCGATCGTATTGTTATCCTTAATTTTTAATTAATTAGCACATATCACCATCGGTGACGGTTTTCATTCGAATATTTGTTAGGAGAGCTCAAAAAAAATTCTTTGTCCCGCATAATTTTAAATAAATAAAAATAGAAAAATAATAAAGTTCGACACAATATTTGTCCCTTGTTTCAAACACGCTACATATAATATTTGGAGAGAGAATGTCGTTGGAAACAAGAAGTGCTAATTAATTTATGGATAATGATATTTAAACGTGGCTAAAAAAATTTAAAGACGTAATATTGACAATAAAAAAGATTTAGAATGTTTATTGCGATTGATTAAAACGTAGTGCAACAAACAAAAACTATGGGGTAAGTAAAACCAAAAAATGAAAACCCTTACATAATTGCCGCTAACTAATTAATCAATCAAAGTAAAAATAATAATAATAATAAATAATAATAATAATAATAATAAACTAGACCTCTATTTTTTTGTAGTCGGCTAGATCACTTTTCACTAGATATCATGTTACATACATTTTTAGTAAATTAGTAATGAAGCAGATAAAGTAATAAAAATAATTAACAAGATTCAAATTATATTGCTATAAATGAGGGCTGTCCATTTTCGTCTTGTCGTACAAGGAAAACTGTTCCTCAATAAGGACATATCTATAGGATTGTATTAATTTGGACCCTCCCAAGTTTTTATTTCTAAAAATGAAATGGCCCGTCCCTCACTCATAGTGCAGATTCCGAGACCAAACATAGGATGCCCCTTCTTTTTTTTTCTTTTTTTTTGATTGTGAAACTAGTCGATTATAATAAAGTACTATAGTACAACAAAAACTTGTTTTGCAATATTTGTACACACGTCGATTTTAGTAAATAACGTAAAATAAAACTAGAATCGTTGTATTGTGCGCAATATTTTTTCCTTGTTTACTTTTTTAGGGGTCGACTAGATGGATTCAATTTTAAAGATGTGTATAATAAAAGTATTAATGACAATAAGGAGTGTAAATTTTCACTAATTGCATCCAAATATTCTATGGACCTTCTACTCAATTTTAACAATTTTTTTTTTTCTATTTTTTAAGGGGAAGAAGAGGGAAGGGAACTACTAATCCTCGTACTCTCAGTTGTGACAACATTAATTGATGCTAAATATAACAATATTACTAACATGATTATTTTTCATCACCAAAAACCTTCTTGTTCTGAAAATTCTCACTAACAATTTTAACTTTTTCCTTAAATTAATATTAGTTCAATATTAAAAATTTTGATATTTGGGGTATGTAAGTGAAATTTTGCAATGAATTCTAGCTGTACAATTCTGGTCATTTTTGCAGTAAACAGTGTTGACACTTAAATACGAAAATGATCATACTACGTAATAAAACATGCATACACGTACGTCGCCTGTCGTTAGAGAGAAAAAAAACAAAAACCCCACTTCCGCAGACCAAATTCAAGAATGCACATTACTCCCTCAACCCTCGACCTCAAACAAACACAAGACCATAAATCCAAGAAACCCGAACATTCATGGCACACTTCTACAAAACACAGAGTTACTGTAGTAGCTAGGTCGAGTTAGCCCATCCGCGCATTCAAAACACACTTCATTTTTCACCTAATATTACATATCAAACATGTAAAATGCAATTAAATGATGCTCATACATTTAAGATAATCTTGAAATTTTCCAGTTGCTACATGCAATGGAGCGAATAAATTGAAGCATCTCCTTATTCACTAAATTATCTCCAGTACAAGGAAAAGAAGTTGTCCAGAGGCGGCCAAGGCTGTCAGCAAGAGGGTTGAGTACGGAGTTATGGCCGGTCCCCCCTCCGCACTCCTAAAGGGATTTAATGGGAGGCAATGAGTACCCAAATCTACTGTGGATCCACGCCATGTTATAAATAACGTAAACGCAGCCATTACTAAATGTAGGAGTACTAAACTTCCCAACCACCAAAGTTACATACTCTGCCAGATGCAACAGCGCCCTCATAAAAATCACCAAACTCAGATATTAATGCACGGCCTCTCGAGGGGTAAACTATAGTCTGAACCATAATATGGAAAAGAATGGAGCATGAAAATTTTCACTCTACTGGGGTGAATGTAAAAACTTCAGAGAAACAGGAGCTTGAGACCTTTCAAGTGTAATAAATTCATAGGAAAAGATTGTAGCAAAAAATAACCAAAAGCATAATAAGTTTTGACAGAAAAACGAGTATAGCATATTTACAAATCATTTAAATGTGATCTAAGCAAAGGACAGCACTGAATCACCTTAAAAGTAAAATCTACAGATCTTAGCATCAGTAAATTATACTAGAAATTTATACTTAAAAAGTTCCTCCTCTATTCACCTCACACTTATTCAATCAATACGCTAAACCAACTCCCCCTCACACTCTCAAAAGGGGACGGGCGCACACAAAGAGACGTGTCTTTTTGTATATGCAGGGATTATGGTATTTCTCGTACTACAGAACTCCAGCCTAATTATGATGGGGACTCAAGTAAGTGCACAACGGGTGTAACATAAACCACAGTAAAAGAACCCCTCTCTTATGCGTGGCGATAGAAAATACAACTAAATGTGAGCATCTATGAAGCATATACAAATTACACACCCAAAATTTATATTAATGGTTACTTCAAAACTTGAAGAACCAATTAGATGAATAAACAAAAACTCTAGGAACTCTACTCTACACTCCATCATTACTCAGAAATTTAAATGGTACTCAATAATATGGCCAAATGACAGTTACACCTAAAGTATCATTTACTCCATTAAAAATCAATGTCACTTTCCAAAAATGTACTCTTTTTGGCTCTCTTTCCTCAACTATTATTATGCTAAGATAGATCCAAATTCAGCTAATAAAATCACATGAACCCACCTTCTGTACTTCTTTCAACAATAAAATAGGAAAGTAAAAAGATAATCGTGCCATGTCTAGCTAAAAAATATATAACACTAAGTATAAGCATTTCAAATCTCTCTTAGATAATCGTGCCATGTCTAGCTATAGCAGTCACTGAAGAAAATATCATTTATAAAGACAAAGTGGCAGGTGAAGGAACTCTGTTTCAGGAACTGGATGGAAATAGCAAAGTTAAAGAAGTGTATTCTTTCACATATATCCATGTCTACCAGTTATATGTATAAGTGGGTCAAGTTTTTTGCATTATAATTGACAATAGATGAGAAACAGAACTGGTCAATTAAGTAAATCAGAATGCCACAAAATTAGTATCATCATAAATGATATCATGGTACAAATTAACCATATAACAACAGTCTTAGACTTGTGCTGGTGCTATTAGCTGATAAGTGTCCTCATCAGCAAATGACAGCACATATCTAAAATTTGTGGCAACAGTCCCTCGACAACTAACTTAAAAACTATGGAAAACAAAAAATCACGAGATATCCATCGCAAGGGGTGGCAAAAATGATGAAATGAAAAAGAAAGAAATAAAAGTTAAAAGATTAATGAAAGCCGTACAGAAACATCCATAAACACCAGCAGAATGACTAGATAATACCGGTAAATGGGACCAAGTTAATCCGGTGTCTTAACAAAGGGGAAAGCAGACAGCATGAAAATCTACCCAGTAATCAATGTGTAATCAATGTTTCTGAATATTTCTACACATTCACATGTTTAAGGGGAAAAAAGAGGAGTACCAACGTCACTGGTTTGTTTGTACAGAGCTGTACCTCTTTTGAATCTCATTAAAGAAAATCAACTGTATTTGGCAAAAAATAGGCAACAAATATAGCAAATTTTCTTAATGTTCTGCAGATTTATGTGCAGCAAAACTGCATGAATTACAAAACCATAACAATTACATGGGCAGAGGACACGTACCTACTGCAAAAACATTTTAGATTATATCCTCCATATATCAACGGTTTCAAGAAGTATAGGCTGTACAATATAACCCAATATGGGCCTTCATGGGTTGCTCGTAAATCAAGAACATGCCACATCATTGTCACTTAAAAAAACCATTTTCTACGCTCTCTCAAATTACTGGGAATAATCGATACAGAATCAACACAAAGTCCCCCTTTCGAATGCGTGCAATCAATCTGTTTCATAGAAAATCTCACTTCAGTCTCAGGATCTGATTCACTAACTATGAATTCACCTACCTTGTAATCTATCCAGCAGCCACGCTTGTGGTTCCCATTTGTGCCATCGTGTTCAGTATCATCTAAAAAGCACTCAGTTGATGCTTGCTGACCATCTGAAGTAGACAATTCAAATCGTACTGGTTTTATATCCCAACCATGAGTGTGCTCAAAATTGCAAACACGGCGTCCAAGTCGTTTGGAAAATTTTCCAAGGTGAATCCTAAAAGACAAAGTATATATGTCTGGATTGAAAGGGAACTTCACCACACCAGCTACTTCAAACCACCATATTTGCTGCAAATAGGCTATAACAGGAAATCTGTAATAAAAAGGCAGCACACAAGGGATAATTTCATACTCTAAAATGGCTCCAATCTCTTTGCAATATATATATGAAGAAATATGGGCAAGCTGGTTAAATTGGCAAATGGTATTAATTTTGGTGCCATAAATATTTCATGCAGAATTCTCAGTTATGTTCTACAATATACAAACAGAAAGCTTTTCAACATATCAAACATTCATTTTCAAATACAAGATTTCATCAGAATGTTAAATCAATAGTCACTTGCCAAAACTGCGTGCAGATAACCTCTGAGTGCCTAACATGTTGGACGCAAGATTTTGCAAGTCCAATAAAAGCCCCTTTCACCCTGATTTGTACAGCAGCAATCAGATTTTGCACTAACTGTGGATATTAATATGATTTCGCCCCTGTTTGTCCCCTATTTTCCAAAACTCATTTTTTCCTCAAAACTCATTTCAACCACACATTTTAAGGGACCCACAACTCTTAGCCAACCTGATTTTTATCTAAACCAAACAGGGCTTCATGATTCCAGCGTCAAGCAGAGTTGAACTAGAACTTGGTTATTTATAGTCATTTGGCTGATAGGTTTCGCAAATATTTCCATAGAAAAGTGAGACGGGCAAGACTGGCAATAATACATAGCACATGCATAATATTATAGCACCATAAAGGAAGACATAAACCAACGTATATAAACTTTGTGTTTTTATGAACCTATAGGTCAAAAAGTATATACCTCTCTAACAAAACAAATGTAGAAGGATTTATTGTTTCATCTGATCCTTGATAAAATTGTCCCGGGAGAAGCCTTCAACCAAAAAACTTCACATATATTTGCATCCTCAATTTAAGCTTTAGCAATGGTTATGCCCATTGATCTCAATAAGTTAGAGTCGGCACCAAGTCTTACGCATTTAATCAAGCATGATAATCGCTATGCTAGGGATGCATAACCACTTATTTAAGACTCTGCTGACATAGAAGACTGACAGCCAAGTGCAACTTACCCTTCTTATCTATCACCTTCCTTATGTCTAAATTGAAGTTTGGACATACAACACTTTATTCATGATAGCTTATTGCCTTAAAAAATATCTCCCTTAAATACAATCCAATACCTTAATCTCAAATATTCAGGAAATTTCATTACATAAGGCTAGGGATGTCAATGGATTGGATTTTGATCCGAATCCGATTAAATTAATGGAAGATGGATTTAGAATTTCAGTACGATAATCCGATTAAGATTCGAATCCGATAACCCGTTGACTAAATGGATCAAATATGAATATGGGTCAATCCAATCCGATTTGTTATAAATAGTTGAGTTGATTAAATTTTTTTTTTTTTTTTTTTTTGACATGTTATTTGTCATTAAAATAAATAAATGAGAAAATAAAAAATTTTAGAATAAAAAAATCATTAAATTTAAGACAAATAAAAAAGGTTAATCCACGTGTCACGATGTGTTTAAAATGTGCAATGCGTGGAGGTTTCGGGCTAGACTTGCCTAGGCATAAAAAACGTAATATATATATATATAATTAAAATTTTNAATACATACAAATTACAGTACCAAATGCAGTTTTAAGAGTTTTACAAAAAAAGCCCATGTTTGGTATTGATTAAAATCAAATTTTAAACTACATCAAAATCAAACAATCAATATTAACCACACATTTTATTGGTCCCACAACTTTTTAACCACACATTTCATCAATTTTTATCAAAATCTACTAAAATTTAATTTTAATCTCTATCAAACAGGGGCTAAATATATTAAGATATAATATAATAGTATTAATTGAAATACTTGGAGAGTTTTAAATTTTTATTAATCAGTAAAAAATAGGAAAAAAGATTAATTTAATAAAATATAAATAACTATTTATAAAATAGTACAAAATACACTACCGTCAAACCAAATGTACAATACAATACAATACAAACAAACCAAACCAAACCAAAGGTACAATATACTAAAGTCAAACCAAATAGATTCTTATCCCACGTCGAAAGTTTATAACAAAATGTTTGAATATGTTATCTATATAAATAAGTGAGTCAATAAATAGGTAAGCAAATTTTTGTGTCTTTCAATCCAATTGGCTAAAAGTTAAAAAATTCGAAAAATTTATAATTATTAAACCCATTTAAGAATTGGAAAAAAAAAATTTAAAAATTAAAAGAGTTAATTTAAACGTTGATTTTATTTCCCTAATTTCTTTAATTTCAGATCGGATACTCGATAACATAGAAAATTGAACATGGATTTAACAATCAAATATATGTTGGATATCGGATCGGATCAAATAATTATTCTTATCGGATCGAATATGGACTGATCCGGTCACCATCCGATCCATTTAGAGCCCTACTCAAGGCCAAGACAATCAGCAAGCACTATTTAGAAATGATGTCACTACTACACAAGGCAAGGATATACCAGCTGTGTATCTAAAGCAGAAATATTCAGTTTTTGCCTTCAAATAGACAAATACAAATGCAACACGTAATATTTTGCTACTTACAAACGTGCTGAGGACATGGCACTCAGAAATATTAAGCCCTTGTTTGTGCTCCATCCATTAAATCAAAAATATATTTTTCCAAAACTCATTTTCAACCACACTTTTCAAGAAAATAATATTACACTTAAATCCAAAACTTTTTCTTATTTTTTATTCACACATTCTCCAAAATATTACTATTCTAAAATACATTTTTTTCCAAAATCTCATTAAAATGGAGCCCAAATAAGGGCTAAGCAGGCAATAGTGACTATGTAATCGTAGCTTTAAAACTTAAATATACACAGTATCAGATTTTAATCATGATGCAATTTTGTTTATAAAGGATTGCAACCTGGAACGGGGAAGAGTCAAAACCATACATTGAGCTCTGGATACCCATTAGTGCATGGTGCAGTTAAGCTAATCCACCGCCCAAAAAGATATTCTAGTGAATCATGATCATACTATTACTGAGTCCCAAATTGATAAACAAAAGCAACTCTCTCACATCTGATCTATGTGCAATCTCTTTACCCGGTTAACTATGAGCGAAATTAATGTTCTAGTGCATATGCTTAAGTTCATACATTGATATAACATTATAAACTCCACAGATAACTGAAATTTTACTATTTTCTCGTAATCAATGCTTGGTTAACTTTATCGATCAAAATTAAGAATCAACAAATGAATAGATGCTAGTTTTCATAACACTATTCCTGATGAAACAATAAGATTCCTTCTCCCTTTCAGATATTCACGATATCAGGCAATGCTTATTAATGATTTTTAAAAAAAATAAAAATAAAATAATAATCTAACACCTACACGTTCTTTATCATGACACAATGGTGTTTACCAGATATGAGGACAGGACAAAATAGGAGTCATTTAAACCTGCAGTAGGTCTGAACAATTGTAAGTGTTCAGATATTAGTTCTTCCAAAGAACATTGAACATAGGAGCAAAATATGCAGTCCATCCATTGAAAAAAAAAATGAAAGAAAAAGAAAAGATTCAATTATTTTTCTCAAGGAGATATTAACAAGAAAACTAGTCCAATAGGGAGTGTCCATCTTATTTAAACAAAATTCTTTCCTTGTTCCATGCAACATCAAAATTGAGTTTCAAAATACTCAGAAAAAAAAAAGGAACAGTATAAACTTAAATAGGACCGTAATCCAACGAAAATATATAAAAAAGTTCAAAACTATTAACATATTTTACGCATTGCTCTAAAAAGCTCATCTAGGCTTGAAGCTTGGCCTTACCTCAAGCCCACACATTATACTGCTTTAAGGTTTGCCTAAGCTTGAAGCTTGGCCTAGCCACGCTTTATGATTTTTAGAACACTACTTTTATGAACGTAACACGCAGAAACAAAGAGGTATCTAGAGGATGGATCAACTAAAAATAAAATGATGGTATCTACTGGCATCAGGTATTTTTAATGGCTAGAATCAAACCTAGATTCTTCTGTAGGAACCCAATTCCAATATCTCCTGTCTTCAATCCCTGTTATTGCCATTGCCCTGGCTGATATTGACATGCAAACCCGCCCAGAAAACCTGTCTAACCATACTTCCTGCAATTCCTCCAAGTTAGGAAGACAGGAATCAGTATCGATTACATGCATAAATCCAAATTTGAAGTACCAAATAAAGATTTCTAATCACTCAATACACTAAAATGAAAAAATCCTGCAATAATTATAGACCCATGAAACTCAAATTATATATATATAATTTACTAATGAACAAATTTCAACTTTCACCGGCCCTCAAAAAGTATAAAACTCAACTATCAACATCAAATTTCTTCAAACCACGGAAAGAAATTCTGGGGGTTGATTCACGTTCTTATTCCAAATTTAGAAAAGGTTTAGCACAGAATGCTAAATTTCTCCCAATTACACTTTTAACAAATAATTGAAAATAAATAAAGAACCAAAACCCTAGTCATTTCGAAAAATTAAGTAGCACAATATTCAAAAAAATCCAAAATTAGATCCATCATCTTACCGCGTAGAGAGTAGAAGATTAGAGTGATAGTATAAATTATAACGCGAATTTTTTAAAAAAAATATTTCCTTTTTCTTAAGTAAAAAGGATTTTTATTTTTACGTGCCTTGTTGCCGTCGTCGAAGCGATGGGGACGCGAGAGGACGGCAAATATGGCTTTCTTGGAGAGATTGTGGTCGGTATCGCCGTCAGTACGGGGGAGGATGTCGAGGAGATTGTGGTAGTTGGAAGGAAGCTTGGCTTCCCAAACGGCGTCGGATGAGGCAGCCCCACGGAAGGCCCAATTGAGACGAGCCAGATTGCAAATCTCAGGCGGTGTCAGGTACAGAAACACACACGCCACGCAGCTCTCCGGTATATCCCCCAGACTAGGGCCCCCGTTTCCCGACCCATTCTCCGTCAAAAGCGATAATGATGCCCCCATATATATATACAAAAAGTTGGATTTATCAACCGCAAATTTATTATCTATGGACGTTATTAAGGAGCGGTTGGTTTTCCAAACTTAAGAACCATAGTGGTGTGGTGGCGGTGGCGGCGGTGGAGCAACGCCGTGAATGGTGGTGAAGGAGAGGGATGAGGAAGGGGACAGCGTTTTGAAATTCAATGCCACCGCTCTCGCTCGGTGTGCGCGTTTTATTGGTACTGCTTTTTGGAGAATTTGTCAAAAATTTATTTTTTTTTTTTTTTTTTCGTTATTTCGAAAAAATAAGGGAAAGTTGTTTTCGTGTTTCATTTTTAATTTTGACTTTTAAATTTATTTTGGATTTTGTTTTTGAGTATTTATTTTGAAATTATCGAAAAAGCATTTTTTTTGTCATTTTAAAAAATTATTTTTAAAAAAAAAAATTTGATTTAGTTTTTAACTGAAAACAGTCAAAACGATTTGTTTTTACGTTTTCCGTTTTCTTTATAAATTTTAAATTCGTTTTAAAAATTCATTTATGAAAATGGGTAAGTAAACACATTTTTAATATTTTCAAAAATTGAAAATTGCCTGAAAATAGTAAGAGAATAGGCATGTTTTGAAGTTTCACATTTTATACTGGTTAAAAATAACAGAAGGTCCTTCAACTTTGAACTAAATTTCATTTTAGTCACTTAATCATAACAAAAGTTGGAGTGAATAGTGAATACAATGCAATTTGATGAATGCCATTTTTTTTGCTCCACCGTAACATGTGGAAGTAAATTACTTGAAAAATAAAAATTATATCACCTTAAAGAAAATATTTTTCTTGTTTTCAAAAAAAATATAGTCACATAATTAAAAGTAAGAAAATATTTTTCATGAAAAAAAATTTGTTAATTAAACAGCACAAAATAGAAAATTATGTGAAAAAAATACATTTTTCATGAAAAATATTGACAATCAAACGAATTATTTTCTACCAAAAAGGGCTGCAACATAACTTTTTTATAAATAATAATAATAATTGTTTTTATTTATTATTAGTTGTAGTTGAAATCTAAGCCATTGTTTGATACACATTATTTTTTTTATTCTCATTTTTCTACTCATTTTCAACCGTACATTTTTCAATAAAATAATATTTTTCATCACATCAATAATTTTTCATTTTTTTAACTACACATTCTCTATCAATCTACTATTTTAAATATTTTTTTAAAAATAATGTGGTACAAACACACTCTAATTTAATTAATTTATATTTGCACTCTCAGAAAAAAAAAAAAATTTACTTACATTATGTCGGTGTAGAGTGAAAAGTGGGACGAGCCGCACAATTAACTTGTCTTTGACACGTTTCAAGGAAAAAACAGGATGACTGCCAACATGGTTTCACGTGAGTGACTAAAAAACACAGCTTGATTAACAACTTGTCTGGTCGGATTAAATTTTAATTTTAATTTAAATTAAAATCAAATAATTAATATTAATCATATTTTTTATGAATTCCACGTCTTTTCAATTATACATTTCAAAAATTTCTATCACAATCGATTAAAAATTTAATTTTAATCCTCACTAAATATCCTATAAATTAATAAGGTTTGATAGGAACATAATCGATGTCTAATAAGACCATAGGATTTTAATATTTATTCCAAAAAGATAATCTTAATAGTTAATGATGCCTCGCTAGTTCAAGGAATGAGTCCAACGTCTCGTGTTGTGTTGCGTGACGGAATCTAATAAAAGTATAGTATATGGACTGTGTGGAGTGGTCAATTAGTATTTGGAGTATGATTGGCTAACCTTAAAAAAGTTTATCATAACGTGAAAATAGATAATTATTATTTAAAAGTGAAAAAAAAAATTATACAAATTTGGTACTTTGAAAATATTAAGCCATTCTTTGGTGTAGCTAAAAATTAATTTTTTAATAAATTTTGATAAAAATTAATGAAATGTATGATTAAAAAATTAATAAAAATTATAGATCTCATTAAATGTGTTACGTCACTTTTAAACAAGACTCCAAAATAGGGATGGCGGTGAGGCGGGTTTCCCGTGCCCCGCCTCGCCTTAGACGAGGTGGGGGCGGGCGCGGGACGAGGCGGCGATTTGCCACGTTTACTGTCCCATTAAATTTTTTTTATTATTATTTTTTTTTTTGTAATTATTTTTAATTTTTTCTTTTTCATAGGGCGGATTTGGGGCAGGACATCCATTCCCTGACTCACTCTGCAACCCACGACGGGGTGTCGTCCCATGCCCCGCCCCGCCTCGCCCAGCCCCCTCGTCGGGGCGGAATAAATTGCCATCCCTACTCCAAAACTCCTATGTGGCAGCTATACAAGAGGCAAAGTTGGGCTTGCACTCTACATCATTCTATTGAGAGTCGACCCCATATGGAGAGCACTTCATGTGGGGTGAGGCTGTAAAGGGGCTTAGCAAGAGATCTTTTATGAAATCTTCGGTAAATCAATGACATGACAATTCACTGTTTTCGCCGTCCTATTCAACCAATCAGGTCAAGTCTAAGTCTTATGTCAGACTTTTGGACAACAAAATGGTATTCGCATTCAATGTCTATGATTGATTGATATCATTAACAAGAGGCCTCAGCCACATAGATGAAGCCACGTATACTTTCATCATACAGTCAGTATTCATCATATTCTATTATAAAAGCTCACACAATTTGTCATCTCAGAGATAGTTCAAATTTAAACTTTCAAGCTATAACTTTGTTCTCTTTGATATAACATATTCTCCCCAAAAAATAATTATCAGTGGATTTCAGTGAGAAACTAAAAATAATTATCTTGGCTCTTAGAGGATTCTTCATCACCACTGTAAACTCTAGTTTCTCACTGAAATCCACTTTGCTCCCCAAAAAATAATTATGAGTCAGTATCTTGGCTCTTAGAGGATTCTTCATCACCACGTGTAGCTAACAATTTGTTATAGTGTGTAGAAATCGAGCTTACGTGGACGTGGGAGACATTGAGTTCCGTTAGCCACATTTAAAGTACAAAAATTAATGTCAACAAAATGTACGAGTAAATTTGAAGAAAAATATTTTTCTAAAAAGTGTCCAAACAAGAATTAAATATGTTACGTAATTAGCGAGTGGAATTAACATACTAAGTACCATAATATTAGGAAAAATGTCATTTGTACACTCTAAAGTGTATATCATATTTGGCACTTGTCTTGTTGATAAAAAATGATTGGAGGGAAAACTATTTATTTTTTAAAACCGTCAAACTTGTACACTAAGCATGATTGTAATATTGTTTGAATATACCAAGTGAAAAGTAATACAAATTCTCATTTTATACTTAACAACCATCAATAACACCCGAAATACTCATTACAAGTTTTTGTTTGAGTTAATCACAGAGAATAAGAAAATCCAAAGGAGGCTAGCATATAATTTTTCCTCTCAAGCCAAATTCACAAAAGAGAAAGAATATATTCAATTGCTTCAAATGATGCTAGCTTTATAATTTATCTTCCATGGATCCTTGCACTAATAGAGAATATCATTTTACCATCAGTCCAATTTGGACCTAATGTATGAAAAATCATTTGAGGATTTCAATTTCAAGAGCTCGAATCGAATCGATTTTATTTCTACATTGCAATAGAATTATATGATTACAGGATATTTTTAGTACAGCTATGCTTGATGTATTTGTATAACTATTATTCAGACGTGATTTATTTATCTGGACTTTGGTACAAAAATTACAACGCTCGTAAAATCTTTTAAGGTCATATTATTATGTTTCTAGAAAAGTAAGATAAATTTCAAAGTTAAATGTCTTTTTATCTTGAAATCACATAATATCCCAAGAAGATTAGATTTTCAAAGATATTTTGTGAAACTTCATTGACAATTAAATGTGTCATTTTTCTACCTTAATTGAAAATATCCACAGCATAATAGAGATTGATACAGTGCACCGTGTAGCTCAAGCATTTGATAGCGGATGCATATTGACGAACTAAACAAAGTGATATGAGCTGACGGCCAATTTAGGGAGTGAACAATGGAGAGATCGGTCGAGGTATACCCTACAACGTTATTAATTGTGAAAACTAGTGACTCAGCACATCACCTTTTGCACCATTTTAAATCTATAAATGTCTTATTTCTCTTCGAACGACTTGACCCATCTCGCACCGTTATTACGAAAAAATCTCCCACCCTCATATTTGAGACTTAAAATACGTGAAACAATAGAGCCATGAACTCGTTATAGGATTAATCGAAAGTAGTAGTTGAAATTAAAGCACGTGAAACAGTATGTTCATTGACTCGTTAAAGGATTAACAGGAAGTGGTACCTTTCAGGAACATGGTTGTCGGTGGTTGCAGTAGTTACTTTCGGTTTGTCTCCAAGGTTGTACAAAACCTTTTCAAGCATGGCTTCTTCTGCCTTTAATTTTTGGTTAATGCCTCATTTTCATATCCATAATAACTTAAATTTAAGGGAAATTTACAAAGGAGGTGTCACACCTTTTAGAAATGGGCAGTGCGGTTCCAAATGTTTAAATCGTAGCAGTTACGTTCCAAACATTTCAATAGCGTTAGGCGAAAGGATCTCTAACGATTTTTGATCCAAAACTCTATTAACAAAAATCAAATACTGACCTTAATTTTACCAATTTTAATAAAAATAAATAAATATGATCTTTTAACATTATTTTAATTGTTAAAATTTTTGACAACACGAAAAATTATTGTTCAACTCTTTGTAAGCAACGACGATGCAATACACTTCCGAGGCTACTATCCAACACATTAGCCATTGTTTGGTAGAAATTCAAATTCAAATTTTAATTTAAGTCAAAGTCCACAACTTTCAACCACATATTTTATAGAATCCACAAGTTTTAAACCATACATTTTATCAACTTTTATTAAAATCTACTAAAAATCTAATTTTAATCCCGCAAGAGAAATATTAATTTTTTAGAGAACGTGTGTGGTTAAAGAAGAAGGAAAATTTTTTAAATTTACGTGTAATATTATTTTATTAGAAAATATGTGGTTGATAAGAAGATAAAGAAAAATAAATAATAATTTAATATTGGCCAAACTAGGGACTAATAGTGTTGGGTAATTTACAAAAGTGGAAATTAAAACCAACCATATATTTTAAGTTTCAACTTCAAAAATCAAATTAAAATTTTTTTAATAATAAAATTAGATTACATTATAATTATTAAATATAATTAACCATTCACCCATGATTTGTTCTCTTGATTTTTGAATAATAATACTAACAATCTCCCACTTGTTCAAAATCCACTTTAGTCACTTAATCAAATATTAACACTCATGTATAAGGATTAGATATCTTTCGATATGAATCTAACCATAGTGTAAATCTCATAAAGCATTATCGAAATTTCAAGTAGATAGAATGCTTTGAATCAGTTATTCTTTATGACAATACCGTTGAAATCACACACACAAATGTTAAATTTTCACAAGTTCATCTGGCTTGCTTAATGCTAATATGGCTCTGTACTTATCCTATTTTTTCAAATTTTTAAAGAGAGAGAAACTCCAACTCTCTAATAAGGTCGCACAATCTCGAAGTTCACATAGGTGAAACTCTTTTAGTATCTTTGTTACTTTTACAAATACTTGTAATCCGTACTGAACTTCATAAAGAATTTTAGTTATAACTCATCCATCCAATAGTAACAACCAACACTATTTATCAACGATATGATTTAATAATTTAATAGTGTTATGATCAATTCACTTATCGAATGACTTGTAATTACCTTTTATTTAGTATATTTTGGTAGGGTTGATATCATTGGTGGATTTATTTAAGGTATTTCAACCATATCTCACTTGATGTCGATTTTAATAACTTTCTTAAGAGGTTTAGTAAACGGATCCGCTAAATTCTCACCAGACTTAACAAATGTTAGAAAAATTATTCTATGCTTGATTAATTTCTTTACATACTCATGTCTTAGACTTATGTGTCTAGACTTTCCATTATATACTTCGCTATAAGCTCAAGCAAGAGTAGCTTGACTATCATACAAGATAGATATTAATGAAATATCNCCAAACGAGGGACTAATAGTGTTGGGTAATTTACAAAAGTGGAAATTAAAACCAACCAGATATTTTAAGTTTCAACTTCAAAAATCAAATTAAAAATTTTTTAATAATAAAATTAGATTACATTATAATTATTAAGTATAATGAACCATTCACCCATGATTTGTTATCTTAATTTTTGAACAATAATACTAACAATCCACCACTTGTTCAAAATTAACTTTAATCACTTAATCAAATATTAACACTCATGCATAAGGATTAGATATATTTCGATTTAAATCTAACTATAATGTAAATCTCATAAAGCATTATCGAAATTCTATGTAGATAGAATGCTTTGAACCAGTTATTCCTTGTGACAATACCGCTGAAATCACACACGCAAGTGTTAAATTTTCACAAGTTCCTCTAACTTGCTTAGTATTAATATGGTCTTGCACTTATCCTATTTTTTAAAACTTTTAAAGAGAGAGAAACTCTAACTCTCTAATAAGGTGGCACCACCTCGAAGTTCACATATGTGAAACTCTTTCAGTATCTTTGTTACTTTTAGAAATACTTTTACTCCGTACTGAACTTCATTAAGAATTTTAATTATAACTCATCAATCCAACAGTAACAACCAACACTATTTATCAACGATAGTGTTTAATAATTTAATAGTGTTGTAATCCATCCACTTATCGAATGACTTGTTATTACCTCTTATTTAGTATATTTTGGTAGGGTTGCTATCATTGGTGGATTTATTTAACGAGTTTCAACAACATCCTACTTGATGTCGATTTTAATAACTCTCTTGTAAGAGGTTTAGTAAACGGACCCGCTAAATTCTCACCAGACTTAACAAATGTAAGAGAAATTATTCTATGCTTGATTAATTTCCTTACATACTCATGTCTTAGACTTATGTGTCTAGACTTTCCATTATATACTTAGCTATAAGCTCAAGCAAGAGTAGCTTGATTATCACACAAGATAGGTATTGATGAAATATCCTTTATATCGAAAGGTATTTCATATAACAAATCTCTTAGCCACTCAACCACTTTTCCAGTTTCAGTTAATGTTACAAACTCTGACTCCATAGTTGAGTGAGTAATGCATGTTTATTTATTAGACTTCCCAGAAAACGCTCCTCCTTCAAGAGTAAATACACAACCTGAATTGGACTTATTTTCTGCTGCACTTGATATCCAACTTGCGTCAGTATATCCTTTGATATCCTTTGAAGATTTTAAGGAATCTTGTACATTGTAGCCCAAATTTTTTGATTTTCTTCAAATAACCAAGAACCCTACCAATGGCCTTCCAATGTTCGAAACTTGGATTGTTAGTAAACCTACTAAGTTTACTTATGACAAATGTTACATCAGGTCTTGTACATTGTGCTGCGTACATAAGACTTTCAATTGCACTTACATATTCTATTTGAGCTATTGTTCTTCCATCGTTCTTTATCAATTTGATACTTGAATCAAATAGGGTATTAGCTTCTTTAATGTTCAAATGTTTGAACTTATTTATCACATTTTCAACATAATGTGATTGGCTTAATGTAAACCCCTACTGTCCTTTTTAATTTTGATACCAAGGATAGTATCCACTTATCCAAGATCTTTCATTTTGAACATGGAGGATAGAAAACTCTACGTTTCTTTGATGCCGTCTATATTGTTACTAATGATCAACATATAGACATATTATAGTGATTATATTATCACTAACTTTAGTATATAGACATTTGTCTACCGAATTATGATTAAAACCATTTGACATTACTTTGGGGCAATTTTTAGGGGCTTGTTTTAATTCATATAAGGATTTGATTAGTTTTCACACCTTATGTTCATTTTTTGGTAGAACGAACCCTTCTGGTTATTCCATATAGATCTCCTCTTCGAGATTTCCATTCAAGAAAGTCGTTTTGACATCCATTTGATGAACATGTAAATCATATATAGATGCTAGTGTAAACAAGATCCTTATCGAGATTATTCTAGCCACATGTGCATATGTGTCAAAGTAATCTATTCCTTCTTTTTGACGATACTATTTAACTACTAATCTAGTTTTATAGGTATTGAGTATTCCATCAGAATTATATTTCCTTCTAAACACCCATTTACAACTAATGGATTTAGAACCCTTTAGTAAATCAACTATTTCCCAAGAGTTGTTTGAAATAATATAATCCATCTCATTATTTATTACTTCTTTCCAAAATATGCAATTTCTAGAAGTCATTGCTTCCTTATAGATTTTAGGATAACTTTCAACTTGAAGAATAAAATGAATTGTTCTTGCAACATTTTTTCTATCTCCCTCTACTAGGTAAAATGAAATAAGTTTGGAATCCAATTCATCCGATCCTAAATATTTTTCTTTTCTAACTCTCTTACTTCTTCGAGGTTCACTTTCAACATCTTTTGTAGATGTATTTCTCTGTGATTCTCTAAAAGTTGGAATGTCTACATAAGTTTCATTTTGAGAATTTCTTGTTGTCAATGCATTCTCAAAGAACTCCACATCTTTTGATTCTATTATAACATTCGTTTCTAAGTTTAATAACCTATATGCTTTGCTATTTGAAGAATATCCCACAAATGCACACTTAATACCTCTAGTACCTAATTTAGTTCTCTTAGAATCCATATTCTTATAGTAAGCAAGGCACCTCCACACTTTAAAATAATTGACATTAGGTTTCCTACCTTTCCAAATTTCATATGGAGAAACATTATTCTTCTTCAAATGAATCATATTTACTATATGACAAGTACTAAGTAAGGCTTCACCTCATAAGTTATATGGTAATCCAGAATTTAGCAACATAGTATTTATCATTTCTAAAAATTTCATATTCTTCCTTTCAGCTAAACTGTTTTGTTCAGGTGTTCGAGGTGCAGAACATTCATGTATTATGTCATTTTGTTCACAAAACGAATTGAATTTATTTGAAAAATATTCTCCACCTCTATCACTTCTTAAAGTTTTAATTTTCATTCATAATTGATTTTCAACCTCAATTTTATAATTTTTAAAGGCAATAAAAGCTTCATCCTTATGTTTTAATAAATACACATATATATATCTAGAGTAATCATCAATAATTGTAATAAAATATTTATTACCACCTCTATGCCATTCAACTCACATATATCAAAATGAATAATTTCAAGTAAGCATGTCGATCTTACTACACTATGAAAATATTTTTTAATCATTTTAGATTTAATACAAGTTTCACATTTTCTAAGTTATTAATATCACATTGTATCATACCACATTTAATCATTCTTTTCATGGTACTAACTCTTATATGTGCTAATCTACCATGCCATAAATTAAAAAAATTAACAACATGAGTAAATGACTTGTTTTTATTAGAATTATCCTCAATAGTACATAATTTGACCATTCGATCAGTAGAATAGCATTTTCCAACAAAAACCCGTTATGGGTTAGTAAAGTTTCTCGGATTCAAAAACAATTTTTATTCCAAGTTTTCCCAACAAAACTCCACTTGCTAAGTTTCTATTCATTTCAGGTACATGAAGGACATTGGTAAATAATAACTGCATTTTTACACACGTATTTCACTGTCAAAACATGAAAAATTGTTGATTAATATGTTGGAATATAGATTAATTCTATGTAATTTATGTTTTATAGGACAAAGTGATGAACATAGCTGAAATAAGGAGAAACAAGTGAAAATAGACCAAAATGGAGGAAAATAAAAGTTCAGGGACCAATGTGCAAATGATTTAAACTTGTTTCTAACCTTGTGATGAATATTCGAGATGTTAGGGGTCAGTTGGATGAAGAAATGAGTCAAAATGATGAAATATAGTCAAAACATTATCACATATCAATTTTCAAGTTGAAAAGATTTGTATAAGTTTTTAGCCTCATATTTAGACCTTTTTTTGACTTTTTAGATGATGGAATTGGAAGTTGACATTTGAAGTAAAGTTGTAGCCCGTTAAAATCAAATAATTAATATTAATCACATTTTTTATGAGTCTTATATCTTTTCAATCATACATTTTAAAAACTTGTATCATAATTCACTAAAAATTTAATTTTAATTCCCATCAAATACCCTCTAAATTAATAAGGTTTGATAGGAACATAATTGATGTCTAATAAGACCATAGGATTTTAATATTTATTCCAAAAAGATAATCTTAATACTTAATGATGCCTCGCTAGTTCAAGGAATGAGTCCAACGTCTCGTGTTGTGTTGCTTGACGGAATCTAATAAAAGTATAGTATATGGACTGTGTGGAGTGTTCAATTAGTATTTGGAGTATGATTGGCTAACCTTAAAAAAGCTTATCATAACGTGACAATAGATAGTTATTTATTTAAAAGTGAGAAAAAAAATAAATTATACAAATTTCGTTACATTGAAAAATATTAAAGGTGTGTTTTAGATGATGGAATTGGAAGTTGACATTTGAAGTAAAGTTGTAGCCCGTTAAAATCAAATAATTTGACCATTCCATCAGTAGAATAGCATTTTCCAACAAAACACCCGTTATTGGTTAGTAAAGTTTCTCGGATTCAAAAACAATTTTTATTCCAAGTTTTCCCAACAAAACTCAACTTGCTAAGTTTCTATTCATTTCAGGTACATGAAGGACATTGGTAAATGATAACTGCATTTTTACACACGTATTTCACTGTCAAAACATGAAAAATTGTTGATTAATATGTTGGAATATAGATTAATTCTATGTAATTTATGTTTTATAGGACAAAGTGATGAACATAGCTGAAATAAAGGGAAACAAGTGAAAATGGACAAAAATGGAGGAAAATAAAAGTTCAGGGATCAATGTGCAAATAATTTAAACTTGTTTCTAACCTTGTGATGAATATTCGAGATGTTAGGGGTCAGTTGGATGAAGAAATGAGTCAAAAGGATGAAATATAGTTAAAACATTATCACATATCAATTTTCAAGTTGAAAAGATTTGTACCAGTTTTTAGCCCCATATTTAGACCTTTTTTTGACTTTTTAGATGATGGAATTGGAAGTTGACATTTGAAGTAAAGTTGTAGCCCTTTGAGTTAGCTTTTCAACGCAACTTGAATCACCTCAATCGAACATCGATAAAGGAAGATACAACTAAAATACTGAAAGTTGTCCAACAGGTAAATACTATAACCATGCGGTCGCATGGTCATTTACCGAGAATTCAAGTGTAGCAATTCTTTGTTCCATGCGACCGCATGTGTTTATACCTTGCGGTCGCATATAGTTAAATTTAGACGAAATTTTTGATTTCCTTCTATGACTCAACCACTTATAGTAACTTATTGTGACACGATTTCTCAACCCTAAAATACCCCAAAACGTTCCAGAACGCGGCATGCTTCATTATTCATCATTCTTCTATTGATTTTGGACTCAAGAAACTCATGAAAAACTAACAATCTTGGTGAAGTAATGGAGGAACTCAATTGGATATGGTGATTTCATATCTATTATTTTATGTAGTTGGTCTTTTCTTGTTGAACAATCTTAGGGTTTAGATTTTTCTTTTCATAAATTTATATTGAAATCGATTTAATAATTACTATTACCATGCCATAAATTAAAAGAATTAACAACATAAGTAAATGACTTATCTTTATTAGAATTATCCTCAATAGTACATAATTTGACCATTCCATCAGTAGAATAGCATTTTTCAACAAAATACCCGATATGGGTTAGTAAAGTTTCTCGGATTCAAAAACAGTTTTTATTCCAAGTTTTCCCAATAAAACTCCACTTGCTAAGTTCTATTCATTTCAGGTACATGAAAGACATTGGTAAATGATAACTGCATTTTTATACACTTATTTCAATGTCAAAACATGAAAAATTGTTAATTAATATGTTGGAATATAACTTAATTTTATATAATTTATATTTTGCAGGACAAAGTAATGAACATAGCTGAAATAAGGAGAAACAAGTGAAAATAGATCAAAATGGAGGAAAACAAAAGTTTAGGGACCAATGTGCAAATATTTTAAACTTGTTTCTAACCTTGTGATGAAGAATTGAGAGTGTTAGGGGCCATTTGGATGAAGAAAGGAGTCAAAATGATGAAATATAGTCAAAATATTATCACATATCAATTTTCAAGCTGAAAAGATTTGCACCAGTTTTCAGCTGCATATTGAGACCTTTTTTTGACTTTTTAGATTATGGAATTGGAGGTTGACATCTGAAGTAAAGTTGTAACTCTTTAAGTTAGCTTTCCAACGCAACTTAAATTACTCAATCAAATATTGAGAGAGAAAGATACGATCAAAATACTAAAAACTGTCCAACGGGTAAATACTATAACCATGCGGTCAAATGGTTATAAATACATGCGGTCGAATGGTCATTTATCGAGAATTCAAGGGTAGCAATTCTTTATTCCATGCGACCGCATGGGTTTATACCTTGCAGTCGCATAGAGTTAAATTTGGACGAAAATTCTGATTTCCTTATATGAATAAACCACTTATAGTAACTTATTGTGGCACGATTTCTCAACCCTAAAATACCCAAAAACGTTTCAGAATGGGGCATGCTTCATTATTCATCATTCTTCTATTAATTTTTGGGCTCAAGAAACTCATGAAGAAACTAACAATCTTGGTGGAGCAATGGAGGAACTCAATTGGATATGGTGATTTCACATCTATTATTTTATGTAATTGGTCTTTTCTTGNTGTTGAATTATAATCTCATGAATGTTATTGGTGGATTGTTTACTACTTTATGCTAAAAGTATAAAGTCGCTTTTTTGATCTTATTCCAATACATGTATGCGTAATTGTGTTATAGGGAAACTAGATTCTAGAGTTATAATTGAAATTAAATTGATTTAATGGTTTATTCTTCTCATCATGAATTAATTTTGAGATTGACTTACTATTTATTAAATTGGTCATAGAATTAATCATGCTCTCTCTATGGATTGATTGAAATAATTACTTAGATTTTAATCTCAATTATTTAAGTTTATTGATGTGATGCTCTACTGCTTTATACTTTAGTATATAGTCGATTTTGAATCTGATTTCAATAAACAAAGTGTGAACATTTCAATTTGAAGATTAACCATTAGGATCACGTTAAAATTAAATAGGTTTTCATGATATATCTTCCGATTAGAGTGTTGGGATGAAAGCCTTTAATTGTGTAATAAAAATGAAATAATTGATGTGATTGATCCGATCTGATTGAGAGAATCCTGACGCTTCACTACCTCAAATTAGTGATTTTAATTTCACATTTCAACATTGAATTTTATTATACATCGAAAACGATAATTCAATATTTTGGAACCCTTAAGTATTTTTCATTTCTCTGTAGATACGACATCTCAAAACTGCACTACAACTATCGCGTTATCATTTGGGAGTAATCAGTCAACGTTATCTTCTTTCCCGAAGTGAAAATGATTTCCACGTTACCTTTGCCAATCACTTTTGATCTTCCTTCATTTTCCATTTGAATTTTTTGACCATCGTGAATGTCATGATAAGTTTTAAAGAGTGACTTATTATAGCAAACATGAATGGTTGCGCAGGTTTCATACCACCATCCCGGAACTTTCCCTTGGAATGCATTGATTTCGCTCACCGTAGCGATAATTTCATTAATGGAATTCACTTGTCCTTAATTCTTTAGTTGTTTTTTATGCCTGCAATTTATAGCATAGCGTCTCGACTTTCCACAAACGTAGCAAGGTCCCTTGGACTTATTTTTGAACTTCCCTTGATCTTTTTTTAGGACCAAGAGGTTTTCCCTTCTTTTTATATTTGTTGAAATTGTCAACATTATCCACGACATTGACTTTTAAAGAGCCATCATAAGAGCTTTCTGTCTTTTCTCTTGCCTTTGATTTTTCTTCTATATGAATGTGTTTTCGTATTTGCTCCAAAGAGAAGTTTTCGGAATTGTGAAGAATTTTCTTTCTATAACCTTTCCGAGACCCTGAGAGTTTAGCAATAATTGATCCACTTGAAAAGTTTCAGGAAGTTTGATCTTCACCTGCTTTCAGTTTGTTGACTATAACATGTAACTCATGTACTTGAGACAACAATGGAATGTTATGCAAAAACTTAAAATCAAAATATTTAGAAATTAGGAATTTCTTCGTACCTTCTTCTTCGGCCTTATATTTACTCTCAAGTGCGTTCCAGATTTCTTTTGCCGAAGTAGTGTTGGTGTAGAGGTCATATAAACGATCCGATAGCGCATTTAGAATGTGGACATGACATATCAATTCATCATCTTCCCGCATTTCATCGGTATCTTCTTTGTTTTCATTGGGATTATGTTCTAACTTTAGATCAAGAACATAAAAAATCTTCAACGCCGTAAGGAGGAATTTTAGTTTGTCTTGCCAGTTTGTAAAGTTTGCAACATCAAGTCTGTCCAACCGTACCAAGTCTTGATTCATCATCTTGATTGTTGCAAGTGCAGATTCCGTTTCCATCGCAGTAAAATATGAAATATCATTTGAGAATGTTGGAAAAATAATAGAGAATACCACAATGGAAACAAATGACGAACAAGATGAATAAAAAACTAGAAGTAAGACTTGATCACGATGTAAGAATCATTGTCCTCAAATGATATTTGTCTCCTCCACCAAAGCTTTTAAAGATAAAAATGGCAAATAGTTTGTAGAATTTCAAGCCTAGAAATAAAGAATACAAAAAGCTTAAGTGATTCTTCGAAAAATAGAACAAGTGAAATGGTATAATTTGATTATGTGATTTCTTCAATGAATTTGATGATAAAATGGAATGACTTCAATTGTATTTTAAAATGAAAACTAACATGTATTTATAGTTTTCAACAATTCCAACACAAATTGGTTTCAACACAAGAAGAAGATGTGAAATGCTTTACCATAAAACCATCAAAAAATTCGAAAAAATCCAACCTAACAGTCGAATTTTTATACTATGTGACAGCATAGGTTATAACTATGCGATCACATAGTTATAGCAATACAAACCCCTGAATTCTATGCAGTCGCCTATGCGGTCGCATATGCCATTTTTATGGCGCCAATGTTAGTTTTTCTTCTCCTTTCCAATTCATTCACCCATGATTTGTTCTCTTGATTTTTGAACAATAATACTAACATGGATTGCAAGTGCAGTGCATGTTGTGGGTTGGATGTGGAGATGAAGGTGGATTCGAAATATATTAATATGATTTATCATTTGATTTTGGAATTTTTTGTAAGTTTGTTAAATATGAAAATAACTAAAGTATTGTATTTATTATTTTTATTTTCCTTAATGAAATTAGTGGGTTAAAAACATAGAAATTGTTTTACCTTGGTCAACAAATATTTTTGTTATTTTATATTAGTCATTAAACTTTCAATTTCATTCCGATTTAGATAATATGTCGTGCCTTTTGATAACAATTGTCGAACTAAAAATTTATGTCAATGCATCCCTCATTTCTTCTTAAAAACAATGTATTTACAATTGTTTTAAAAGGGTAAGGCATGACAATACCACAAAGTCAAGCCTTGAGCCAGACCAATATGTGGGTAAAAAGTCATTTTTTTCAATATTATTTTAATTATTTTATGACCATTAGGTAAATAAAATAAAGTATATTAAACCATTAGAATCATAATCTGTAGTTATTTAATAACTAGATAAATTCCTACTTCTAAAAATTATACAACTGAAAGTACAAGATCATTTTTGAAGTAAATGGTACAAGAAATCATTCACACAAATTTAGTGCATATGCACAATTTGAAACAAAGAGATTTATGTAACAGTTTGGTGTATCGAATTTCGATTATACATTCTTCTAGTATACTGCATCCGTCAGACCCGACCAATAACCATTAGGTCCAAGAAATGACTCTGAAACAATTGAAAAACTAAAAATAAAAATTAAGAAAATGCACTCACCTTTCGACTCCTAAACTCACTTTAGGTGGTCAAAAGAGGAGTTGATCGTCTTTTTTCATGTTTTCCCCTTACGGGGGACGTTTGAAAACACCTATCTAGACGACCTTTTTCAATCTCTTAAAACACTGCATTTACTAAACCTGACTATTTAAAAGAATAAGCATATTTGTGCAAGGTAGCGTGGATTAAAAGCCTTTGAAAACAAATTTGTTCACATGCTTATTGTCTGGAATTCTTGACATTCACTGGATGAATATCACAGATGCCCTGAAGTATGAAACTAGATGCTGTGTTTCGGTTTGAACCAATTTTTTGTTACGATAAAAGTGTTAAGATTGCTACTATTTGTTTACTAAGTGTCAATAGAAATGAGAAAATTCTCCCTAAGTCACTGTCTCTCTGTAAAGAGAAATTATCGAAAACCAGAGAAATTAATTGATTTTTTTACACACTCATTATCCTGTTAAAAAGGATATTTGCCTATTTATAATAAATACCAAAAAGAAATTTATCACGCCCAGTGGGACTCGAACCCACAATCGCCTGATTAGAAGTCAGACGCCTTATCCATTAGGCCATGGGCGCCACTTGAAATCTAACATGAATATTTATATACTAATTTTAGTTAAATTAACCTAATTAAACATCAGATGTTGACGAGATCTTCTGGGAATTTAATTGCAGTTCTGTTTGTCTAGCTAGCAATTTCTCAATAGACGTAAAATTTTCTTCAATTCGTTATATCTTTTTCCATCGTAAAATTTTCTCAATAACGTCATGTTTTTCTTGTACAGCTGATTTGACTTTTCTAAATTGTCCTCACTTCGGTTCTTCAATTACACTCTCTTTGTTCCATATTTTTCTCAAAATTCATTCTTTCAAAACTCATTTTCAATTACACATTTTTCAATAAAATAATATCACACGTAAATCAAAAAAATTTCCTTATTTTTGAACTACATATTTCCATCACATCATATCATAAAATACATTTTTTTTCTCTAAAAAATGTGCATCAATCAACCCCAATAAACCTGGAAGTAAAGATAAAAATGTTAAATGGTAAAAGGCTACAAGCACCTGCGTGATTTTGACACCACAAATGAAAACTTGTCTATCACCTGAGTTAGTTTTGAGGAACATATAAAGAAATTGCACTACTGGTATTTAGGGCTGTAAATAGATTGAATTTTAATTCGAATTCGATCTCAATTCGATGAAATTAATGTGAGATGGATTTAGGGTCTCAATTCGATAATTTCGATCGAGATTCAAATCCGATAATTCGTTGACTAAATGAAGCAAATATGAATATAGATCAATCTTATTCGATTTGTTATAATAACATAATATATTTTATATATTATGACATAATTTATTACACAACTTTTTTTTTTTTTTTTTCATTTTGAAACATGTATTATACTTTAGACATATTTTTCAAATAATGAATAATAATTGATAATATTATAATATTGTTAATTGAAATATTTAGAGAGTTTTTAATTTTCTATTAATTAAAATAAGACAAAAAATAATTAATTTATTTTATAAATTAAATAACCAAAGGGACCAACAGTTGAAATTGCTTTTATTGTTCCCAACTTCTCACTTTCCACATTGTATACTCACTAAAATATAACAATATTTGCAATTTATATATAGGTGGGCCAACAATTTGGTAAAAAACTTTAATTCTAGGGTTTAAAAGTTGATTAATATAAAAAATTTATCTTCCTAATTTCTTTAATTTCGGATCAAATTATTGGATCGGATATTCGATAATATATCAAATCAGATATGAATTTAACAATTAAATATTCATTTGATTATCACATCGGATCAGATAATTATTTTTATCGAATCGAATATGTTTAGATTCGTTCCATTTACAACCTTACCGGTGTACGGTCTATAAAATTTGTAGCAATTTGATCTTTAATTTAATTATTTATTGTCAATCTTGATCTTTTAGTTATGTAGCACTTTTTTGTTTTTAGCAGCCAATTGAACTGTTTGATAATGGTGTCGGTATGCTTGCTTATTGTTAGTTACTCTCGTTTTTCCTTTTTGGCATTGAGCACTTACATTTCTTTCTTTGGAACTTCCACGTCTCGGACATTTTGTCACTACTATTTTGTTATGAGTAATTATATAATATCACTAGTGCTAAAATATCACATCGTGTGGTAGCAATTGATAAATTCAATTAAATGACTCCCACGACACCATATTTAATTGGAATTATCATTTAATGTTATCAACATGCTGATATTTTAGTATCAATAATATAACATAACATTATTTTTTCTTTATATGTACCTCAATGTGCAGGCTACATAGGATTGGAGTTCCACAAAAGACGTACCTATCACATCGTAGCAAGCCTCCATGTTAAACTTCATATGAACCAAAAGTGCTTCGCTAGAAGCAACTAGCTTCACCCCTATCTTAAAACCGCTCCATTAGAATCTATGTACCATGTAAGGCAAGAACCTTGTACCTATGTATTCCCTACCGTATAACATGTCTTATTTGGGGGGAGGGATCGAGGGCATTTGAAGATTCCTTACTCCATATTGCAAAGGGCTCACTGCCGGATGTAGAAAAGATGTTATCAAGGGAAATAGAATCATACATGATCAAATTATGATTGCGACCGAACTAATAAAATATTATTTTCTATAAATATTTTGTGAAGAGTTAAAGAAAAGATATGAAATATTATCACCCTAGCCAAAATTTTTATCAGTTTGTTTCTCCCACGTCCTAATTTACATCATCTTCGACAACTGATTTCACCGTTGCAACGCAAACAGTTGTCTGACATTTTAACAACACGAAGAAAGGCCTTTGCATGCTAACAATGTCTTAAGCATATGTTTGACAAGTGCTTGTGTTTATAAATAAATAAGAACTACTAATATATAAACGAGTACTACTTATAAGTCTCACGATATATTTTGACTAAAAATGATTTGACTTTTAGCAAGTGTTTAGGCTTAGAGGTCAAACACACGTACTAAATGTGCATGCTTGGCAAATCCCTCTTAAAAAAAAATAAATTATAATTTCAATTGGTCAAATATATTTTTATTTACATATTTTGTGAAATTCACAACTACTACCCTCATATATTTCACACATTCTGTATGACCACAACTTATAATCTCTCCCAAGCAAGCCATATTACATGAGGCTTATAAGTGCATTTTAGGACCAATGTGGGCATGTTATAGAGTGGAGAGTGTTCAAGTTTTAAAGATTTCAGAAAAAGTATCCAATACATGAAATGGAGGATGAGAGTGCCCTAACAAATTATGTCCAACAATAACGTTGACGAGAAACTCCCATTCCTCTTGTATCCCATGATCTTGCCCTTGGCTTGTTGTAATAGGTCTATAAATGAAGTTGGTCTAGGCAGCCACAAAATCCTTAAAAGACCGAATTTGAACTTGTGCTCCATTCCCCCAACATGCCACCTAAAACCCCTTTAACATTGCTTCACACCTTGTTAGTAAAAGTGTTTGTGTAAAATACACATTTTTATCCACACCTATAAGTATATCACATTTCTTTCACTAAGATTGTCAAGATTTCAGTATGTTCATTAGTCGTCACACCATTTAAAGTGTTATTCTCTATCGCTAAATATGATTGGACATTTTTTGGCCGAGGTACTAAATGGTAGAATATTGTAGAAATGAGATTGAAAACGAGTGGACGATGATTTCACTTTCTCACTAATATCACAGCCTTAAAAAAAATTGGGACAATGGAATTAGGACCGATAAGATGGACATTGGCATTTAATTGACGACGAGCAGGGTAAAGTAGCGACCAGATAAGTGACGGTGACAAGGAGGACAAGAAGGAGCTGGCATGATGATGCGATCGAATTCAAAGGTTGAGGACTGCAGGTGCAAATATAAGTCTCAATCGTAACTTGAGGACCGCACTTGCAAATTAGAAAACAGAAGCTTTTCGTAACGTAAAAAAAATGGGCCCACTCACGTGACCACGCAACACGTGCTTACCTAACGGACTCGTCACACACTAAACGCCTCTCCCTCAACGCCCACAAAATCCCCAAACGCCTTCTCTCACGTCCGTCTGTTCTTCTCCGTTTCCGTCAACCCTAACCCTAACGCCGTCCATGGCCTCCTGTGACGACGATTTTTCCCTTCTCGACGACCACCAAAACCCTGATTCCACCCAACCTTCCGCCACCATCCAAACGCCGCCGTTTAGCGTCAATCCTTACGACCAAGACTCCGATCCGTTCGATTCCGAACCGGATCCGAGCTCCCGATCCGGTAAACGCGCTGCCGAGCGCGATGAAATCAGCAACGGCGTTTCGAAAAGGACAAGACTACACTCTGCCTCCTCTTCCGCCGGTGACTACAGGAAGGACAGAGAAGAATGGAGTGACACGGCCATCGCGTGCTTGTTGGAGGCATATACTGATAAGTTCGTGCAGTTGAATAGGGGAAATTTGAGGGGAAGGGACTGGGAGGAGGTGGCGGCGACGGTTAGCGAGAGATGCGATAAGCAGAGCAAGAGCGTGGAGCAGTGTAAGAACAAGGTGGATAATTTGAAAAAGCGATACAAATTGGAGAGGCATCGGTTGAGCAACGGCGGCTTATCGGCGAGTCACTGGCCGTGGTTCCAGCAGATGGAGCAAATTGTTGGGAACAGTATTGCTGTTAAAGCTGCTGCGGACGAGGAAAAGAACTCCGTCAGTGGTGGATCCTCCATTTGTACTAGGCAGCCAAAGAGGTATATATGAAAAATATACCTTGATTAATTGTAATCTGTATTGTCAATTTCACTGAATTGCAGCATATATTTTCTAGCGAACTACTGACAGAAACTAGTTACAAAAGAAAATTTATTTGTTGAAGGTTTCAGTAGGCAATATGTTATATATATGACGGAGATTGTGGGGAACGACTCCTTTGATGGATGTCGCAATGGCTCTATTTGCGGTATTTCTATCTATTATTTTGGAGATTTATAATTCTTATCAAACTGAAACAAAAAGGGTCACTTTCTAACATGAAACTTGGTTGTAAATTGAGCGACTAATAGTGCTTTTAACCTATTTAGCTTATGATGGGAAAATACCATCGTGATTTGGATTGAATCTTGATGAAACAATATATCAATGAGAAGTTAATTCGATAAGTTTTGTGACTTTTTTTTTTTTTTTT
>CAIGRB010095308.1:39017-60436 GCA_903798255.1 Fraxinus quadrangulata | reverse complement strand
GCAGACATGCAACAGCAACTGCAACTGCTAGTCCCGCTGGTCAGATTATGACGACGAAATCGAAACCATCTGCTAATCTTAGGTGGCGAAGAGTAGTGTTCAAAATAAGTGGCGCTGCTCTATCTGGAACTTCAAATAATATAGATCCAAAGGTGTAATGCTAACTCTATTTTATTATCTTATAATTGGATCCAATTTGCAAGCTAACCAGCGAATTACACTGACATTTCCCAAACATATGACTGTTTTGGTGTTTCTATCAAAGAAAACAAATATACATTTCTCATTTTACTAATCTTTATTTTATATTTTAACTATCGTTTTAAATAATTTTCTTAAAAGACTTTTTCTTCTTTCATATTTTCTATCTTTTGCATGCATGATTACTTCTCGATAGTATTTTGGTAAATGATATCCATTGTTTGCTCTAATTACTGGCAATGAATTTGAACAAATGATTTCATTTTAATATCTTTTAATTTATATTAACAACATTAACAAATTGTAAATATATGAAGAGAAATATACAAAGAAACTTTGTGAAAGATATGAAATTGATTGTTATAGCTTGGTCAATTCTGGAAATACATCTTCAAATTTACATTATTACTGTGCTCATAAGTATATCGTGAAATGAATGGTGATAATTTTGCTCCTCAAATCCACATTAATTTCCTACAGATCAAAGACATTAAAGGGTGTGTTTGATTGATTTTATTTTCAATGAAAGATGTCATTTTTCCATCCAAGTTCCTTCTTTTGAAGTGTTTCATTCACATTTTTTTCTATGAAAAATATTTTCTAAAAGTTGGTAATGGGACCATATTTTCCTCAAAAACAAGGAAAACATTTTCTTTTGGGAGGGGAAGGTTTTTATGTCCCTTCTTTCTCATCTACCCACCAATAAAAGATGAAGAAGTGTAACATTTTTTAGGTTGAGAATTAAACCAATCACACATTTAATTAATAATATCCATGCAAATAAGTTTTAGGCAACTCAATTGCCTAGAACTTATTTTCTTTCCATGCAAGTTTTATGCTTGCAATCAAACACACCCTCAAGTTTGATTAGTTTCTTTTGATTTTCTAATCATAGGTAGCCATGCTGATTGCAAGAGAAATTTCAATAGCTTGTCGATATGGTGTTGAGGTATTAGTTAACATGCTTTCCTTTTGGTTGGAATTTTGGTGTCTTTGAATTTGATCGACTGTGGATACCTTCAATTATTGCTTTAGGTTGCCGTTGTTGTTGGTGGCCGTAATTTCTTTTGTGGAGACACATGGGTTACTTCAACAGGGTTGGATAGGTGTACTGCATATCAAATTGGGTATGTTTCTTGACTTGAAGTTATACATCATTTTAAATTATGAATCGAATTTAGTAATTCTTTATCTTATTAGACTATGAAATGAATTGCAATTTAAATATACTATAGACTCCTATGCAGTCAGAATTTACAGTGTATCCGGATCTCTAATTCACTTGATAAACCATAAGCATATGATTTTTGGTGTTGGTAATTGTTGGAATGTTAAGTTTCGGGAATCTAACTCCAGCACTATCATGAACTCCTTTTTGGGGAAAAAAAAAAATTAAATCGAAAAATGTAACAATATACATAGTCTGTTTAACCATCCTGATCCTATCTGACAAATATTAGGCTTGGTTAGTTTGGAAGCTACCCATATCCTTATGCAGGTACTTTCACTCAAATAATGTAACATGAGACCAGTTAACCATGTTACAGTGTGCTTATAAAATCATAATTACCAAAATTTTCTTAACTGGTGTAATCAAAATTCCGTGAACAAATCATTGCATTCGTTAATTAAAATGCACAACTTCCTCCTTAATTTGGTAGGATATTCTTTATGGCCCTTCCATTCCACTAAAGTATAACTCATGGCTCTCCTAAGCTTGCCGACCTCTCTAGTTTAAGTTTCAACTATATGCTCCACCTGCTACACTATTCACCTATTTTTTCATATCCGATCTCATGCTCGGATATAGGAGGATGATTGTGCCTGGTTGTCAACCATCATAAAATTTTTTACTTCTTACAGCGTGAATCTTCTTTGTATTCGATTGGTTTATCCCCTTACCAACGAAGCTTTGCATTAGATTGCAAAATGCTGAGGTAAGGGTTAGCTAGGGTGTGTGCCCTGTGAGAGATGTGATACTTTGACTTTAGATTGTTTGGGAATAAGGGACAGTTTGTGTGCTTGGTGCAACTCAAATTTAGTAACTTACAGTTAGAAGCCTCTTAAACCATTTTTGAATGACTACCAATTTTTTCTATTACAATCTTTTGCACTAAAAATATAATTAACTTTTTTACTCCCCTCTTTCTTCTTCCTCTAATATGAACCTTCAGTCAGCAAAGCAATTCTGACTCACCTTGGCCATCAAATGCGAGAAGGCATTTTCGTTAATGAAATACTTAATTAATCTGGACAGTTCATACTATGCAATTGAATATATTATGCAGCCTTTGTTATGGTACTTTTGTTTGTTCACCAGAGGCACACAGTCTTCCTCATCTAAAAATTTGAGGAGCCTCAAATTTATTTATATTGTAGATAAGTTATTAAATAAAAAAGGGAGGTCTGTCATAGTGGTTAACCTGTTCTCATTCATGAGCTGGCTGACAATGATAATATTCTTATTGAAACCAGAATGATGGCAACCGTGATGAACTCCATACTGCTGCAGTCGGCTTTGGAGAAAATGGGCGTGCAGACACGCTTGCAGAGTGCATTCTCTATGCCAGAGGTTGCTGAACCATATAGTAGACAACGAGCCATCCGGCATCTTGAAAAAGGAAGAGTGGTGATATTTGGCGGTATTGGAGCTGGGACAGGAAGTCCACTCTTTTCTACTGATACAGCTGCAGCACTTAGAGCATCAGAAAGTATAGCATTGATTTATTGATTTAAATTCTTGATTTCTTACCAGTTCTGATAGAAATTTCAAACCTTGATTCAATTCAGTTCATGCTGATGCTGTGATGAAAGGAACAAACTTGGATGGTCATTTTGTTTGCGACCCTAGAAATAACAATATTGCGGCAGAGCACATTTCCTTCCGGGACTTGGCTTCTAGAGGTGCATCTCCAATGGACATGATGGCTATGACATTCTGTGAGGAGAACGGGATTCCAGGTCCGTAACTCATTTCGTGCCACCAACCAACTCGTCCTCACCACTTTCACCCTCACTCACTTGCATAAACAGTGAGACATTTATTTAATTTTTATGCATCTCAAACCTGTCTCTTTCATTCTCATCTGTACTTAAATTACTACTGTTTTGTCCTTGCATAGTTTTGTATTGGACATGCTCGGGAAGAATTAATTCTTCTAATTGTTATATACTTTGTCTCAATTAAGATGCATTCTTTTCTGGCAGTTGTCATTTTCAATCTTCATGAGCCTGGAAATATCTCAAGGGCATTATGTGGAGAACAGGTCGGCATCCTGATTGATCAAACAGGGCCTATTAGTTAGTGTTTGGGGGACTACTTTATCTGGCTTAAAGATTCATATGGCATTGAAGCCTGTGATTTCTTGAAAATTATGTTCAAGTAACATCCGTGGAGTTCAAATCGATTGCTTTTCGATGAAGCTGTCTGTACAATGCGGGGAGGTGGTAAAAAGGTCCCTAATTTTATACCAACTGTATCAGGTAACTGCTAATGGGTGTATTTTCCCAATCTTGTACTGAATTATATTAGAAAATCTCTTGATAATATCTTATGTTGTGAAATTGGTTTCATGTATCGGGAAAGTGAGTGAATCCATTATTGTTTGATAAAATCTGATCTTGTACTTGTGAAGAAAAGGAATTATAGTTATATTCTTTGGGAGACCTGACATCCTAGTTTTAGTTTTGGTGCTTTTTTGCTTCTGTTCTGACATTATTCTAGTTTTTCCTTTCATATTTGAGCCCAGAAAGTTCTCAGCTGTTCAAGATTTTTTGTTCTGTGATGCTCTCTAGTACGTGATCCGGAGTCCGCTTTCGAGACTATGGGCATGGCTTAAAAAATGATGATAAATCATATGGCAATTCCCCAGATATCATCCAACAGATGATTAGTGCATTTCTAATATCCTTTGTGCTAATCTCAAACCAAGGACGTATAGATCAAGTCTCATGATTTAATTTAAATCATATAGAAAAGTATGACAAANTGCCGGGCTTGTAAGCAAACACCTTACAATGGGTTCCTACTTACTTTTAGGTTTGTTGGATTGATAATTTAAATTTATTTGATATTTTCTTATTAAGACCATGTTTGGTATGAATTTTAATCTAAATAAAAATTAAAAATTAATTTTAATCACATGGAATTATAATTTTTCAGTCATATATTTCATCAACTTTTATCATAATATACTAATTTGTTTTTTTAGTTAAAACAAATAGGGGGTTAAATAAAATTGAAGAAATCGAGAAATCGAAATGCGAAAAATCTTATGTATAAGATAATTTAAATTTATTTGAATATTTTGGTATTATATGTTTTTCTTTTAATTTATATTATAAATTCTAAGAGGTAACAGATGTTATTTTTCAAATTTGAAATATTTATAGTGAACTCATTGTCATAGAAAAATATTCGATAATATTACTTATTATTATAAAGTAAAAAAGGTTAATGTTACGAAAGGATATTTTTACAATCAATATCCATTTTAATAATTGTATCCATGTACGGGTTAGATCATTTTTTCTTTACAAAAGCTCAAATGCCGATTTAAAATATTCAATAATTTTAAAACAAAATTTTACCAAACACTTATCTTATTATTCTTGCAGTTGATTCTGTCTATAGCACATTTATAATCGATTTTTTTAAAAACACAGCAATAGACTTTGAAAGTGATCACGAGCCAAACTCAAACAATGCCTGCCGATAAGAGTACGACCAGGGTACACGAGATATAAATTAATCTCTCTCTTGTTCCAAGCCAGGTTTCCAACTCCAGATGTCACAAAATTCAAACAGGCACTAGGGTCAAATGGTCTCACCTAAATATAGAAGTAAACATAAACCTTCTCCTTCACGTTTAGGTTCTCTGCGCTACGACATTCATCCCTCGCATGGATCTATTGAAAATGTGAAAGTGCAACTGCCGCCATACATTTTCAACAACTCCCCTAGACAAAGCATGATATGCTTGTTTTGCAGCTGTACGGCGTTCTTCCAGAATTTTGTCATTACAGAAGAGCTCGTTAACAGCATCTACAAGCTTTTCTCCAGAAATCTGCAAAAATGAAGCAGTACATTGAAGAGCTAACTCAAAAGTAGAGAAATATAGGAAAGAAAGTTCCAAGTGGTGATTAATTGAATCCATGAAGATATAACTTGAGCTATTGCTTTTAGTTTCTTCTTCGCTACTTCTACCGGTATTACTTCCACATGCCACTCTGAAGTGTCCAACGAAGAGATATGTGCCATATGGTAACATAACTACATAATGTTATTTGGAGTTGAGCCTCATCTTAAGCATGTTGTAGATACGAATGAGATAGCATACTTTTCTCTGTGCATTACATTCTCCAGATTCCACTCGTTGATCCCTCTCTTTCTTGCATATATTTTTGAAAGTACATAAAATTAGTGTACTTTGTCTATACCATCAACGCCCCATTATTCTGGAAAATCAGGAACCCTCAAGTTGCAATGCTTGTTAATCAAGTTGAATTCAATAACCTGGGAGTCTCTATTTCCCACTACCGCCCCCATATTAATACATAAAATACTCTAATCCAAGCAACCACATCCTGTGATCATCAACTGCGGTTAGAAGCTAGCCTTGCCCTATTGGTACAAAGAGTGTGACTAGTGGAATGCAGCCACCCCCTCAATGCAGGGGTGCCGGACTCATGGTTGAACCTTCCAAGATTGCCAGACACTCTGTAAATAGCGATCAATTTTTTGTCTAACGGAATGGAGGCTCCACAACATAGTAATTTTTAAATTTACATTTCACAATCTTGAAGAGATCTTCATTTATGTTCTTCTGCCTTGGGAATGAGCACTAGTTTTTCTGTGTTTTGTTCTCTCCAATGTCCTACCAATATTAAATTGGCCATTGCTACATGGATTTTAGTGATGGAACTGCAAGGATTTCTATCACATTGCAATAATTTATTTTATCTCAAACTCCAAAAGAAAACAAATAAAAGCATAAAATGATTCAGTTGCCACATCAGAACATAATTACTGTAGTGAACAAATAGGAGCAAGTACCTAAACACAACACAAAAAATAATTGGAAAAAATGAAAGGTGTTGCTAATCATTGTGAGTTAATATGCAATACAAATGAGATGCAATAATATGAATTATGGTTCTCAATACCTGCAGAACTGACAAAGGGTTCAAACGTTGCATTTCTAGAGCCATCTGTGAGAAGTGGCCTATGTCATGACCTGATAAATAGATAACAAGAAAAAGGAAAACTTTGAATTTCATTGGCGCCATATATAGAAATGTGCAAGGTAAAACTCATGTAGAACTAACCAGTCAAAACAGCACAACCAGCTGCAGCAGCTTCTGATATATTATGACCAGCTGAACCCAGTAAGAAAGACCCTCCTACAACAGCTATTGGTGTCAATCTGTAGAAGTCTCTCAGTTCGCCTATGAATTACAAAGAAATATGACAGCTTTTTTAATACTATCCCTGCTATAGCAAGTGGAGAAAGAAAACATGCACAAATTTTATATTCTTAAAGGACTATGGCCATCTTCCTCTAGCAATACAAGCAATCTTTAAGTAACTCACAGGTATTTATTTGGATAATCCTAAGAAGGTCAGAGCCTACAGGTAAGTAAAACTCTGAACATCAGTTTTTTCTTACATTTTAGAATGTTCTGAAGATTTTTTCTAATGTGAATGAAGCATGACAAAAGAAACCTGATGGATTTTCACAATTTCAAAATCAAACAGATGAGGGGAAGAGAACTTCGGAAGGGAAAGAAAAAAGATTGTGTGAAATGAGGATAACTTTTTTTTATACATTAATTTCAAAATTTTGCAATCAGCCGATCAACTAAATGAATATGAAAAAGGTATAGGGTAAGAAACTGATGCAGTGGAGAACTGAGAAAGTCTAAGCGCAATGAGCCAAGCAAGGTTTGCGCCTCTTTGAAGTGAATGTCTTATTAAAAATTTATATGCATATCAGTGAAGAGTCCAATTTAGTTTAACAGAAAAACAATAGCATGAAACAAACTAAAGAAAATCACGTTTAAATAAAATCAGCAACAGCGGTAAAAACAAATCCTTATTCCAATAACTTTGAGGTCGACTACATGAAGCGTTTCTCCCCCATCGCATTTAATCTATAACTAAATCTACAAAAAGATCTTGAAGAATCAAATCTTTTACAATCACAGCGTGCCATTTTAGTTTTGGTTTATCCCTCGTCCTCTAACCAATGCTACAAGTAACGAGATCACATTCAGTTCAGCAAAAAAGCCTCAATTATTACAATAATAAAAGATAACTTTGGAGGAGAATGCCTGTAAAGGCATGCTGGGAAATAAGAACTATGGTGTTCCCAAGTCTAAATAATATTGCAGTGCAAAACAAAAATATCGGTTATAAATACCTTTATTCTAGACTGTAGCTACCGATGTTTAACAACAAATAAAATTAGGCATGAGGAGTGATTAACAATTGAAAAACGGAAGGAAAAGCAAAAAGTTAATGATGGCATTAGAACTTCGAGGTTCAACAAAAAATGTTTATCCAGGAAAGTAAGCATGATGTTGAAAGTACATAGACCTAATGAGTCAACGATGTATATATTTGTTCCAGGCGTAAGCTTATCACGACGAGACCTTAATGCCACAAGAACTCCTTCCTTCTGCAATTTCTGTGTTATTAGAGCAAATGCCGTGGTAAGTTCAGCCTTTCATTTAAACAGTTAAAATTTGAAACAGGACTGGAAAATTGTGTTAAAAAGTAATTGTGTTTCTGTCCCCAGGAAAGTGATGACGTGGGGTTCTAAAAGTATATAATTAAATGCAAATAAGCGTCTTCATGAAATTGAAAGAGACAGAGTGTGTCCTTTGTCAAGCATTCAAAAGATCATTGAGATAATACAGTGTCAGCACAGCGTATCAATGGGGCGATAATTTGTCTACAGAGAAGTTGCTCAAAGTATCTTCAGAAGCACCTCAAAATCTAGGAATCACTTCAGGGAACATTCTATCTTCTCGATCATTCACAAGAAACTAGAGATAATACAGCAAAGCATATCAGCAGGGCCATAATTTCGTTACAGAGAAGTTACTAAAAGTATCTTGAGCATCTCAAAATCTAGGAACTGAATCAGGGGACATGCTAGGAGGTGTGGCAATTTCTAACATTCCCCTGCCCCTGTCCTGCCTGGCGTCCTGTTATGGAACCTGGCACTCGTCTAGTAGGTAAGGAGGGGTAAATTTATGAAGAAATATTATCAGTCAAATCTTCTCTGTAATAAAATCATACCAGAGCGATCTCTTGCCCATGTTGTGGTTGTCGTGGAACAATGATAGTGACAATACCCGGATGCATTTGTTTAAGCACATTGTGAGCTCTTAGAATAACTGCACAAAAGTTTGAAAGCATTTAAATTAATACTATAAGCTTATTATTGACTGCACAAAAGTTTGATAACAGAGAAGAAATTACATATCATGCTCATTGAAATTCCCAAATTTGGCGGCAGTTAAAAATACACGGCAAGTTCTTGTCTTGCACTTCACTCTTCGCATTTCTTTCCCCTAAACCCCTCTACTCATCAAAACACACACAAAGCTATTCGTTATTCTAACATACATTACTGTCGACAGTTGAATTTGAAGATAAGAGACACATCTTCTAATGCATATTTATTTTCATCTTGTATACACTAGCATGAGAAATAACAAAATAAATTCCTATTACGGAAAGTGACATTTCAATTGGGACCACCCAGAAAGAAGTCTTTACCCTCAAGCAAATTACTTTGTTCCTACATATCACCTCCACATAAGAATGAGATGAAAAGGCTAAAAGAATTAGGGTTCCATCCTACTTGGATAATTTCTTACACTAACGTATCTCCTTACTATCAAATCGCACAAGGGTCATCATAAATCAGGTATCTTAAAAGCAGTTACCTGAAATCTATAAACACTCACCATCCTCTTCACCCTTGTGTATGGATGAAGCCATCCACACCTTTCTATGAACAAGCTGTACCCGTAAATCTTCCAGAATGCTCCTCTCTCCCTCAAGAATGCCAAAATCATCAATAGCTGAAAACAAAGCATCAAAAATAAATTCAGTAGACTCGTCGTCAAATGAAATGGAGTGCGCTTTAATGGTCAAAAGGACAAACAAAATGTTTATAAGCCTTCGTTTAGAAATAACTTATAAGCGTCTAGTATATATAAACTGATAGAAATGAGTGATGAATAAGTAAATACTACTTATGGATGCATGCAAATGTGTGTTTGAAAATGAAGTTTGTCCATTTATAAATTGGTTTGACCATTTATAAATTGACTTATAAAGTTTGGCAAACGGAGGTAAGTGATTGAAATGTAAAAGGCCAGCTTAAAGAACTCAAGAAAAAGCTGTATTTGAGAATGGTACACTAGATTATCAAAGAAAAATAACAAGCTGGATCCAGCAAGGGGTTGATAAATCAAGTCAGCCAAAATAGAAAGTCATTGTGAATTTGACAATTGTTAGGCATCTAACTAATTGGAAATTATGGCCATACCACATTTTAGGTCTCCCGAGAAGTTGATAATGAAAGGTGGAGCTTGCAACAGTTGAAAGTGAATTCCTTGGTTTGTGCTCTATAACAAAATGAGAAAGAGTAGCAAATCAAAGATAGACAGGGATTTAGAACTCTTTATAAGACTTAACATAAGAACATACCAATGGGAGAATCAACGAAAATTTTGAGAGCATCAATCTAATCAATGGAAGAATTGCCGGTTGAGACCAATTTTGAAAAGATTTTTTGGACATTCTGCCATTTAGCAATGTCAAAGCAATCTGAAGAGAGAACAAAAGGTGTGAATTTAACTAATTATGAGAAGTAAAATATTACATGAAATAGAGAATGTTATCTACAAAAATAGAACACCACTGATGCTGATCCCTGCAAAACAAGGGAATTAAAAGAATAACGAAATTGCTAAAGTTCCAGGAGATTATAATTAATAATCAAACAGTTTCTTAGAAACAATACATTAGTTTGGAAATGAGAAAAGCTTACACCATTCCTAGCGGCACCCATAATGAGATTTGGCCACAATTCACTTTCCAATAGTATGATTGCACTTGGCTTCCAATAACCAAGGAAAGCATCCATGGCGGTAGGTAAGTCAAGTGGAGCAAACTGGTTCATCCAGGTGCTAGTGTTAGGGGAAACTATCATTTAAAGTTTTATCTATGTATGAGGAGATAAAGTATCAAAACTTAGAAAACTGATAAACTTCCACAAAAAACTTGAGCTCAAATCGGAAATCTCTAGCTCTATCTAAGTCATTCTCAGCTTGATCTAATTAAGCACCATACAAACAGGGAGTTGCTTTAGTTATTTAATGCTTCTAACTCTAACATGGATAAAAAGAACAAAAATGATAGATGAAACACACTTAAGAATCATTTTATTTTGACAAAACAGTAAATTATCAATAACAGCATGAATTATAGCTCCATAGCAGAAACTAATATAAAGGTCGGATAGGAATTCGCTACACATGGAAAAGTAATATGTCTACTCATCTGAAGTTCCATTTGCACTTATAATGTTACACAATATATCGTAAGAACTATTCATCCTCACATGATTCACATCTAATTATTTCACATTTTGACAACTTTCACTGTAGTAGCCAATCTTGCTGATGAGAACACTAACATTGAATGGCATTGATGCATATGTGTGTGAGATGGGGGAGTTGCACTTCACAGAAGTGGTAAAATACAAAAAGAGTGCAATATGGTCTCACAAGTGAGTACTGATAGAACTTAAAAATAAAAAATGTATTGAATGCTAAACTCATTTAAAAGTATATCTCATTCGATAAAAAATTTCAGCTTTAATATGATTTTTCTTTTTTATTTTATTTTACTTTTTATCTATAATGATTAATGAGAAAGCTCAAGTATAAATGTTAATATTAATGAAAATATTGCAAATTTTACAAGAGCCTGTTAGAGCCCCATTTTTTTTTTTTTGACAAAAATGCATTTTGAAATAGTGATTTGATGGAGAATGTGTGGTTAAAAAATAAGGAAAGTTTTGAATTTGCGTGTAATATTATTTTATTGAAGAACGTGTGGTACTTTGGAAATAATGAGTACCAAACAAGGGCTAATTTTAAGCACCTGATATTTGACATTGCTCGGAAGCTGGTTTTTTATCACTTCACTGCAGAAATAAATGAAAAATCCGAAGTAAATAAAATAAAATAGATGAGGAAAACAGCCAAAATTTCAATTTCCATCAGCATCAATAAGGAATAGAAAAATACATACACAAATGTGAATAACTGTCATTTCTTTAGGCGGAAATTAATTAATTGCCAATAAATATACAGGAAAACCAATTTCTGCCAGCTCTATCAGCATGTACGCTTCTGCAAACAATATTGAGTAAGACTCATCTCAATGTAGTAACCTTCGAAAACAACACAGTTCTAACATGAACCCTAAGATTTGTCTTTTAACCGTATTTTTGTTCAAATTAAGTCAGTGTCACTCCCAAATGCATAGCCAATAAATTCCAGAAACCATTCTTCGTGTGAAAAAATGTTATTTGTTTTTTATTGTCAACCTAGATTCCTCCAAGTGCTTCCATCTTTATTGGCACCGGCAATGAACCAAAAGGTTTTGCTGCAAGTCACTCATACAACATGTTATACTACCTTGTGTAATATCATGTGTTCCCATCAATGGTTACACATAGAGCTACTCTTTTATCCTAGATCTTTCTAGAGGAACTAGGATCCACGATTAATGGACTAATACTTTTATGTATTGTATAATATTAAGATTAACTGTTTTACCGAAACATCCTCCTCTTTTTTCATACCAAATAGGAAAATGACATACATCAATTCAAAAACCGTGAGACAAGAAGTTCCGAGGATGAATGAAGGGTCAAACTTACAAACACGATAATGCAACCTAATCCACGTCCAGTGTTAAAAGGGGCTCTTGCATTGCATGCTAAAGAGCTGTACAGTTTTTAGAAGATGTCAGTGCGTCTACTAGCCCAAATTCTCTAAATACTCCGAAAACTAGATGGCATTCAGACGTTGTTAAGGTTGAAAGACTTTGAACTCACCTTAGGATCCTAAAATTTCACAGTAAATCAGTTGACATCATTGTCTTCATTTTGTTCCTCACCTCCAACTTGTGTCTCCTTCTACCCAACCCCCACTATACCAGCCCACCTAACATGTCTTCTCCTTCTCCCCTTACCACCCCTTGCTGCCTGTAATTTTCCCACACCTTTCCCCTCCCCCTCTTCCCCACACAGCTCCCTTGAATCTTGATTTCCCCCCTCCATTGCTACCTTGGGAGGTGAGGAAAGAGGGAAGGGGGCAGGGCAGCGGGGATGCAGGTGTGTTAGAAAGTGGACATATATCATCTTTACTATGGTAGAAAGGCCCTTCGAAAAATTTTCCTTTACATATTAGCATGGACTACAAATTCAAGTTTAATCCCTTTTTTGCTGTTCAATATCGGTTTTCACACATACACGACAAGGCTTTCAGAGTAGACTCATCTGATTAAGTGCGTGCTTTTTGGACATGATTTGATTCAAAATTCAAGCATCTCACTTTATTACTGGTCTGTCATAAATTACATACACAAGAAAGGTAAGAAATCAAGTATAACAAAATTTATCATATCCATTCTTTTCCAATACACACCAAAATTAATCCCAAAAGCTTCTAATGTCAACGTGTTGCTTGAATAGTTTAACATTGCATAACTGAACTATAAGAGCATCTCTGTATGGAGCATTCCACAATGAATCATTAGAAGTTTCAAGGATTCTACAACATCGAAGAAGTTCAATACTTAAGCCAAAGCATATATGCAACATGGCTTTAGAAAACCGGATTGAGATTCCCCTGAGAATAAGGCGAGCAAAAAATGCGACAAGGCAGTGATTCTGAGGCAGTTTAAGGGGGCATACACCTTGAGTGAGTTATACGCCTCACAGCATCACCTAAAGACTTGTGAGGCATGTGCTCCTTAATTCTCCAAACTTATTTACTTTATTTTAGGCACGTGCCCATAAAACATAAAAATTTTGATTTTAGGAGTAGTCCATTGCCCGTTAAAACATTAAAAAAAATTGTTTCTCATATATCTACTTTGGGAATACTCTACAGACCCTCTAACTAAAATAATAGTTTCTTTTGTTACTTTATAGAATTTTCTTTTATATGTTTGCACACTTTAAATCGTTATATTATGAATTTATTGTTTACGATTGTTTATGAGTTTATTTTGCATTTTAATAATTTTTTGGCACTTTTTGGTCTACAAAGTGGTTTACGCCTCAAAATGCCATGAGGCTTACTCCTATTAAAATATTGATAATCTGTATCATAGAGTAAGGAAATTGACGTAGACTAATAACTAATTTAACAGATAAATTGTATCTTTTGTTTACTAATTGACAAATGACAATAAAATCAAGCCAACTACCTTAATGCAAGCCTCATCCATATAAATCCAGACAGTCGATACAGCAGCTCAAAACAAAGTCAAGGGTAAACCAAGTCAGAAACTATTTGACAGCATAGCGATGGAACCGAGTCAGAGAAAAACATTTGCTGTTTCATTAATTTGAATGGTCTAGTGGAAGTGGTAACAAAATAAATTGTTCCATGATACTAACAAGTAGATGGAGATATTGTTCCATGATACTAACAAGTAGATGGAGATAATCTGTTGCTTTTGAAGTCCAAAACATCAGTCAATCAGCCACTAAGCATATATTTAGCCCTTGATTGATCTCCATTATTTTCAAAATACATTTATTTCTCTTTTCTTTTCAACCTCACATTTTTCAATAAAATAATATTACACGCAAATCCAAATTTTTTCCTAATTTTTCAACAACACATTCTCCATTAATCTACTATTTCAAAATGTATTCTTAAGGAAAAAAATAGGGCTCAAACATGCTGTTAAAGTGTAAGCTAATCTAAATTCTACCATAAGTGAGGAAAAGATTTTTGCTGGCAGCCAGAGGCTTAGGAATCATTCGTAAGAGTATAACTTATCGTGTCAATTCAAAAACAAATAAATATAGAATGCTTTCTCAAATGGTAGAAAATTCAGAACTGAGGAAATTAATTTAACCTAAAGCAGCCAACCACCAATGACATAGAATTGCATCATCAAAAAGAGGACCGCCCCAAAACACCATGCTACTGGCAGACATCAAACATCAGGAAGCAGAACTTACAGATGGATGTTGCCCAAGTGATTGCAGAAATAAAGTAAAACAATAGAACTGCACATCAAATGAGCTGGAGACTTTACATCTTTTCTGCCAATCACTAAACTCCAACTTGCTAATAATTTAAAAGGGGCAATCATCCAACTAGATGTTATATTTAACAACAAGAAACTACGTCTTATTCCCAATAAATTTGGGTCAACTACATAAATCTACTTTTCCATGAGGTCTAAAGCAACTAGATCCTTATTATCTACTACATACCAAGTTAATGTTGGTCTATCTTGAGTAGCTGTTCTTCAATTTTCATTCTGTTCTCATCCCAAGTTTACAATTAGGGATGAGTTAGAATAATAAAAACATTTCCTTCAATCAAGCCTCAAAGCTCAACACCTTCAACTTCCTTAAAAGTGGGGCCACCTTGTTCAAGAAAGTTAAAATTAGTAAGATGCTGTTAATTCAAACCAAATCAGTAATACAAAAGGGATATAACTGCTTCCATTCCATGTTATTTCTTTTTTTGCTTTAAGTTTTATCCAAGCTGTTTTCATGACATACATCTTTCAATCAGACTTCAAAATAGACCTTTCTACCTTGTTTCCCCCAAACCACAAGTCCAAGAGAAATACACTGTAAAAGGTTGCACTATCAAAAGTGACCTGAAAGATTTTACATAACAAATAATAATGAATAAAGGTAATCAATCACGTATATCAATGGTCAACTTAGGACTATCGTGAGATATAATAGCATCCAATAACCACAACTAAAATGCAGATTAAAAAAATGCACAAAACTAAAAATGATATATATCCTTAATTATTGCAATTCATTTTCATATGACTGCATTCTCATTCTCTGTGAAACATAAATTTTGAATGCGTCAATCGTTAGTTCATAAAATGCCCAAATCCAAACAATAGCATATCTCCATTCTCCCATGGCTCAGGAACCCCTCTTTATTTTAAAAGAACAACTTTAATACTTCCAATGTAACTACTAACTTACACAGTCAGCACCACAATCGTTCTAATTAATTCAAAATCCACGCTAGTAATCAATCTAAGGAGAACATAAAAAACAGAAGCAATAATCTAGTAGCACAAATTTTCAATGATTGCATCAGAAGTTTTCCTTTCATATTTTAAAAACTCGTTATAATTTAATACAAGGCAAACAACAAAAAATTCAACGTCAAAATTCAAATAAACAAAGTACTCAAATCAAATTTGGCCTCACAATGCTGAAGTAGTTGTGGTCGTCATCAAGACAGTAACTTCAGGCCTCCTTTCCACGCAGCACTTTATGATAGGAATAGCTGCCATTCCTTCACCTATTCACAATCACAGTCAATATACATATCTCAGACTGGATCGTAGTAAACTCTAAGTTACCAAATGAATTTAGAAAAATACAATTACCTAAAGAGACAGCATGGAACCAAATAAGAGGGCCAGGAGGACGGCGGAGTGAGGGGCGGCCGAGACGTTCCAGCCACCGGAGGGGATGTTCACGGCCTCGAAATTTGCGCCACCGTAGGTGTAGGTATACTAACGGCGACAACCCATAAGTTAGGGCTCTGTAGAATTTATATACTAATTCACCGCACTCACTCGCCATTAACGGCTACTTGCTTCTTTCTTCTACACTACATAGTTCAGGCAGTGGGGTAAAATTAAGGGACTTTTTGCATAGTCAAATAATAGTTGATAAAAAAGCTCATTCTAATGTTTATAGGTGACCTTAAAAAAATACAATAAATAAAAGGTATAAAATATCTAAGTTTCATGAAAAGATTTAAATACTCTTTTAATTCAATTAAATTTCTCAATTGATCTCCAATTGTATTAACGTGATCTCATCTCCCACACTTGTTACTCCAAATTCTTGTTATTCATTATATTTATCACCCATCTTCTTCAACTTTTTGAGTATTTGAACAAGAATTTTGATTTTTATATTATCTACTTTGAACCTCTATAATATTTGAAGAAAAAAGAAATATATTTTTGGAAATCTCATGTAGATTGATCTTTTTATTGTTGAATATAGTATGAAATGATATTTTAGCTGATTTTTTTTTCACAGTTGATGTATTTCTGTACTGTCCGCAACTATTTGACGAATTATAGTACAGAACGGAACTCCAATCATTTTACGTAGTGTAGAACGACACTACAGTCGTTATCTTCCATTTAAAATGACAATACAAATATTATCCATTATGGTCTGTCCGTTCTTGATAATACAATGTAATTACTTTGATAATTTAAATATGATAGTTATTTTCATATTACTTTGATATATATTTGAGTAATTATTATTTAATTTTTTTATTTTATTTGCAGCTATGGATTCTATAAAAATGATATGAGTACATGTATGCTATTTTGTTGAGTTTAAAAAGATTGAAGAAAGTAAATGGACATGGAGTTATGAAGGGAATGCTGAAGAAAATGTGGATATTCTTTATGTTCCAACTAGCATTTCGTATATAGAGTTGTATAACAAAGTGCAAAAACTTGTTAACGTAGATTCAAAGTCATATGAAATTGAGATGATGTCTCTTAACCCTGGTATGTTTAAGTTTTTAGTTCTACCACAAAGGATTAATTGTGACATGAAAGTGAAGTGATTTCTTTCTATATGTAAAAAACATCCTCTTTGCGTGACTATTTCGATCGAAGTTGTAGATGAGTGCGATAATGAGTGTGATAGTGTAAGGGAGTTTGAAAAGATATGGTAGAGTAGAAACCAATTGTGAAGTAGAAAATGGAGATATGAGCAATCTAAATGAAGTTGTGCAATATGATGGCGATTATGGGAATGATAACGTAGAAGGAAACTTTGTGGATTGGGATAACTTGAACATAATTCAAGGTAGTTCCGAAAAACAAGATTTTCAAGATAAATCTCCTCGTAGAGATGAAAATAATGTTGATTTCTCCATGCAAGATGACATTATTGGTACTTCAACAGAAGTTGTTTGTTCAATTCCATATAGATCATCAGTTAGGATTTCGAAAAATGAGGATGTACATGGAGACAAATTATTTCCTACTAAAAGTGCTTTGATATTAAAAATCCAACTCCTTGCTGTGAAGTAACAATTTTAATTCAAAGTAAAGAAATCAAATAAGAGTGTGTATACAGTAGTTTGTGTTGAGGAAAGTTGCAACTGACATTTACGGGTAATGAGGATAGCTGAATCTGAGATTTTCAAATACGAAAATATTATGGCCATCACACTTGTTCCATGAGTGTTCGTCAAGGGGATAATAGACATACTACCTATTCGGTAATTGGAAAGCATGTAGCTCCAAAGTATCAGGATTCCAACATAGTGTACAGACCAAGAAACATCATCAATGACGTTCGACGAGAATTTAGCATAACTATAAAATATCACAAGGCATACATGACCAAAGAATTTGCTTACAAAGAGGTTCGAGGTAGTCCTAATGATAGCTATGTGAAGTTACCATTGTATTGTCACGTTTTGGAGAGAAAAAATTATGGCACGTTGACTTTTATTGAAACTGATAATGATGGACATTTCATGTATTATTTCATGGCATTAGGACCAAGCATACGCGGATTCCTCTCTTCAATCCGACAGGTAATTTGTGTGGATGGAACATTTTTGAAATCTAACTATAGAGGTATGTTACTTGTTGCCACACGCCAAGATGCAAATCGTCAAATTTATCCACTTGCGTGGAACATAGTAGATTAAAAAACAATAACTCATGGACTTGGTTCTTTCAGAAATTGCGGTAAATAACCGGCGAAACAGACAAGCTAGTCTTTATATCTGATCGTGCACCAAGCATATCAAATGGTTTTAACAATGTCTATTTTAATGCGCATCATGGGTATTGTATATGGCATCTGCAAAATAACTTTAAGAGCAAATTTCCTTGCATTCATATTATGCCATTGTTTAGAGTTACTGTAGAGGCATATAGTTTGGCAAAATTTGAGATCAATATGAAAGCATTATGCCGTCTACACGAGAAAATTAAAGAGTACTTGGAGGATGATGTTGGTGTAGAGTATTGGTCAAGAGCACATTTCAATGGAATCAGATATAATAGTATGACCACAAACAATGTAGAATCATTGAATGCATTGTTGAAAAGTGCTCGGGGAATTTCTTATACTTGCTTTGATCGAGCATATAAGAGAGACGATGCAAAGATGGTTTCATGATAGACGTGTTGATGTCGAAAAAATATACGAGCTACCTCACCCCGCCTTTGGAGGAGAAGATGTATGATACGTGTAACGAGTCAAAAGGCTTCGAGGTGAAAGCTCTAAGCCTAGATGAGATGCAAGTGAGTGATGAAATGGAAAGTTTCATTATTCATTTGGAGAGGGGGACATGCACATGTAAGGAATTTGATCTGGAACAATTTCCATGTGCACATACAATTGCTGTAGTAAGAGATGTTCGAGATAACTGCTACAGGTTTTGCTTTCCATTTTATAGCACTTCTTACTGTAAACAAGCTTATTCTGAATATATATATATATATATATCCACTACCAAACGAGGCGGACTGGGAAATTCCCGATAATGTTCGATCAAGAAAGGTGATATGACCGTTGATACGAAGAGTAAGTGAACGTCCACCAAAAAAAAAGGAAACAATCAGCCGGAGAGATGCGCAAGTCTCCTAAGTGTAGTAATTGTTTGAAAACTGGGTATAACCGTATCACTTGTACAGATCGTGTACCACTTAGCGAGAGATATAAACGATGAAGACAAGACGGCACATATGAGGCTTTTGTAGTGTTACGATGTACCTTTTTGTAATATTAAAAAATGATAGTGGTGTTATGTTACGATGTACTACTTTTGTCATTTTGAAAATCAAACTATTTATAATGTTTGGAACGAGTGATTGTGTCGTTGTCTTAGACTCGATGAAGCCTGAAAAGCAATTATGATTTTTTTTTGTTACACTAAAACGTCATTGGTGCTGTAACAACACTTGTGTCATTTTCAGAACAATAATGGCAGTTGTGTTGTTTTCTTTTTCATTTCGATTAAGTATTGAGCACATCTCCCTTACGTTATAAAAAGAATGTCCATCATATAACTTAAATAAGTTCATCTAATCGCTTATCGTGACTTGAACGGGTCATGACGCTCTGTACAGGTGTTTCCAGGCAGAACGGTACAAGTACCGTTAAACGTCAAAAGTGTCGTTAAACGCCACTTGTGTCGTTCTATTGATTTCATCAATATTTTGCCACTTTTCCAACCGATTGACCTCAAGAAATGGACCTCTTAACTTAAGAAAGTTGAAAATGTTGATTATGTGACAACTAACGGTGGAATCGATGTAGAATATATGGTATCGAACGGTGAAATCACACAAGTATTAGGCGTCGATATCTCACTCTTTTTAAGGAGATTCAAACCCTCTACAATTAGCTAGCAAAGTCTAAAACACGGTGCAACAGAACTCCTTTATGATTTGTCCCCTTCAGGATACAACTATGGCTCAAACAAACTCTGCACAAGTAGTTGAATTCAAAGCTCCACTAAAAGAGACACCCTTCTTTACTCAATAATCTCTTAAGGAAAATGAGTGAGAATGTAAGGAAAAAAGCTAAAAGAATCGTGATTGTTGTGGTGGTGACGAATGATAGAGGAATTACCCAAAATAAAGATGTCTCATAAACGCATGAACCCTTTCACCTTTCATTTTCCAAACCTCTTAACATCTTCACTTTCCTAACTCTAAAAACCTACGAATCTATTAAAATAAAATATAATGAATGAATTTTTAATACTAAAATGCGCCAACCCTCTTGAATTTTAAAGAGAAGCTCAAGCATTCGGGGCGGGGTTTTCCACATAACGCTCACCTTGTCTTGATGTCTATAAAGTGCCAAACTCTATTTTGATCATCGCTATAGTGCATAAAATAAATTAAATAACGAGTTTGTTGTAGTTTATAAATTTTTTACAGCTATAGCTTAAGGTAAAAGCTTATTAAGACTGGTACAGCACCAGCAAATTCAAGGCCATCTTCCATATTCTTAACTGATACATTTTATTTTTCTCTTATCACTCTCTTTGGCGTGTTCAATTAGAAAGACAGGAGGACACAAGAAATTCCCATATTCCCGCCTCTAAAAGAGAAGCTGATTCATGCCCATTGGGTTGGGGATGATTGGGGATGTGGGTTAATCCAGGATCATAATCCGTACCAATTCCAAGAAAAAATAATGGGTAACAGTATAAATGGTCAAAATACAATGTGTAAATTCATGAATACATCAAGGTTTTGTGATGTATTTTGGAACAAATCTTGTAATTTCTTAGCCATAGAAACCTTCTCTTGACATGTTTATTTAGTTAGAAAAGGTTACTGATAAGTGCATTTTACTAGGATTTTATGTCATTAAATTATTAATTTCTACTTAACTTGGGGTATTTTTCTTTTATTTTTAGTTATGGACTCGTTCGAAGCAATTAGAAATAAAAGAATGATGATAATGAATGAAATAAGCAATTTTGGAGATAATATTTCACCATTGGAAATTGAAGGGCTAGAATGCACATTCTAAACTAATGTTGGAAATTGGTGCAAATTACAGTTTAAGATGGCAGGAAAGAAGTGGAATATATTATGGGAAAATTACCTCAAAACCTGCATTTAAAGATTACATTTCAAAAGATTAAGTTTTATTTTCACAAATTAGATGGTAAATAGGATTATTAATTATAATTAATAAAATTTAATCAATCATTCATCCCCAACCCCAGCCTCTACCATATCTTTTCGACACCGCTGCTCGCGGCGGAGCAATCCCAAACCCGATTCATTCTCTTCCTTCTCTATATCATCTCTCTTTCTCTCTCTCTTTACCACCCATTCCTCCCCCAGTGTATACAATCATTTTCGGTATCGC
>CAIGRB010095308.1:9203-37615 GCA_903798255.1 Fraxinus quadrangulata | reverse complement strand
AAAAAACATCATAACTGTCGTTTTGGATTCATCGAGTGTAAGACAATGACACATCCCTCATTCCAAATATTATAAATAGTTTGTTTTTCAAAATAACAAAAGCAGTACATCGTATTATCAAGAACGGACATACCATAATAGATAATATTTGTATTGTCATTTTACATGGAGGATAACGACTGTAGTGTCGTTTTACACTACGTAAAACGGATGGAGTGTCATTGTGTATTACAGTTCGTCCAACAGTTGCGGACGTACAGAAATACAACAACAGTGAAAAAAAAGCTAAAATATCATTTCATACTATATTCAACAATAAAATGACCAATGTACACGAGATTTCTAAAAATACTTCTATTTTTTCTTCAAATATTATAGAGATTTCAATGTAAATAATGTAGAAACCAAAATCCTTGTTCAAATGTTCAAAATGTTGGAGAAGATAGATGGGGAATACAATGAATAACAAGATTTTGATTTTGGAACTAGCAAGCATAGAGAGATGGAGTGCTGATACGATTGGAATTTGGAGGTGAATTAGGGAATTTAATTGGATTGAAAGGGTATTTGGGTCTTTTCATGATAGGGATATTTTAGACTTTTTATACCATTTATTTGTTGTATTTTTTAATTGAGGCCATTTGACCTATAAACATTGAGAAATGACTTTTTATTTAACTACATTATTTGACTAACCCTTTTAACAAAGAATCCCTTTTATATTTATATAAATTGTCCTATAACTTGTCTTTTACAAAAACGGCAAAACTCAAAAGCACAAATCCCTAAATTACGACAAGACGAATAGATTATAGTTGTAAATATGATATGTGATTTAGCTGACACAATTTTACAAGTATCCCATTATGCAAATACAAGGAAAAATATAACTAAATAAATAACAAACCTCCTATTTTTTTTCCCTTATTTGACCACCTTTTTTTTTCCCCTTCTTTTTGTGCTTCTATGCCGGTGGCACTGTGGCGGCGACAGAATTGAAAATTTGGAGAGAGAAGTTCAAACCTAGTGTTTTTTTAGTGGTTGGTCTTACATGGACGGGTTGTGGGGAGGGTTTTTTTTACGAGTCCCTCAAAATTTGAGTCCCTAGACTATTGTTTAGGTGGCTTTGGCCGAGGACCACTCTTGCTCTTAAGTTCTCGAGAAAATCTCGATTTTTGTTGTGTTTCAATAAAAGAATAAGAGAGATAGTTTTGCTTTTGCCGTTAACTGCTTTCCCTTTGATTTTGAAGTAACTATGAGCATTTGTTTCAAAATGAACGTTCCTCTCTCTCGCCTCCCCCATTTGGAATGACTCTCTCGCTCGAAGTTACATCATACATAAAATACTTGGTTTACAATCAAAATGCAGCTATATATTACAAACATACAATTACATCACAAACGTGTGTACAGATATTAATATATTATGTTTATGATTGCAATCTCTAAATGGAGGCTTGAAATGAGCAGGGGTTCCACTTGTTACAGCGGGTTAAGAGTATCATTATCTGCAATCTGTTCATTATTGCTCCTTAATCGACAAAGTTTGAAGGAAACTGACTGAGGTGATATTGCATGGGTAGGTTTGTCCGAGTCCCGGATGAAATTGTAGGACATGGCCGCAAGTAATGTCCCACATACAGGCCCAATTATGTACACCCAAATACCTTTGTAATAGGCACTAGCAATTGCAGGCCCAATACTCCTTGCTGGGTTCATTGATCCACCTGATATTGGTCTGGACATGCCATGAGAAAACTAGTTAGTTCTACGGCTTTTGATATGGAAAAACTATGGGAAAATTACCTCAAAACCTGCATTTAAAGATTACATTTCAAAAGATTAAGTTTTATTTTCACAAATTAGATGGTAAATAGGATTATTAATTATAATTAATAAAATTTAATCAATCATTCATCCCCAACCCCAGCCTCTACCATATCTTTTCGACACCGCTGCTCGCGGCGGAGCAATCCCAAACCCGATTCATTCTCTTCCTTCTCTATATCATCTCTCTTTCTCTCTCTCTTTACCACCCATTCCTCCCCCAGTGTATACAATCATTTTCGGTATCGCTACGCATGGCGATTCTGCTCCGTCTCTAGTAGCGGCACAACAAGGCGCCATACTGTTGTGAGCAGTGGTGGTTTACTTCACAGCTGTCAATCGATGTTTCCAACTGGAGCATTGATTATTCAAGATCAACTGAAGACGAAGATGAGGAGGAGGCTGCTAGATTTGATGCTATTAACCAAGAAATAAAGTATGTTCTAACCGAAGTGCTTTTAAAGGTTGCTGGTGAACTATGGTTGAGGATGCTAGCAAAAAGGCTACTGCTAGTGCTGCAAGCAGTGTTGCAAGAAGCCGTTGGCCAAGAAGCCATCGTTAGAGAGTGGAATCTAAAATTGCCAAGGGAAAAACTATGATGAAATTGAAGGAGATGATATGATAATTGCTAACAATTACTTCCTCCTCGATTAAGCATAATTTAGTTCACGAAAAGGCAGAAAATGTGATTTAATGGCGGTAGAGTACAAATGTTGTGGAACAGAGTTTTTTGTTCATATTGTAGTGATTGTTTTTCTGGTGGTTTTTGCGGGCTTAATGTCCAGGCTCACTTTGGACCTCATGTCTTTAAGCCTTGTTGATCTTGAAGTTCTTGTCAAGTCTGGAACTCCCAATGACAAAAGTTATGCTGGTATAGCTTATTTTTATGTACTTATGGCTTATTTTGTAAGGCTGTGGTAAAGGATTTGATTGCAACTTTGCATCATCATTTTGTGCTGTTTTATTCATTTTCTTTTCTTGAAGAAGTTTTGATTTTGTTTGATGGAAATTTTGTCAGTTGTTTTAGAAATTTATTTTGTTTTTCATTATATATGATATTACAATTGATAGAATCTGATCCTAACCCAATATCACCTATTCTGATAAATAAAAAAAATCTAGATGGTTTTCAAAATTTAAAATTCAGAGAGAAATCGACACAAATGTTGGTATTATTACATATTTATGAAGTCTGGAAAACTAAAAGTTTTAACACCTTGATATTATTGAATTGATGCCAGTAGCCAATAAGCTTGAATGATGTTAATTTTCATGTGTAGTCCTTTCTCATCTATTTTGCTTTGCATTTTTATTTGTGTGCACGAAATTTGCTGGTGGTGGATTGTGGTGCTGGTCCGTGGTGTAAGCGGATTTGTTTGTGATGACCATTTGTGACCAAATATGTGTGTATCGTGACTGGTTGTGATCAATTTTGTGTTAATTGTGTCTGTTTGTGATCAATTTTGTATTAATTGTGACATATTGTGACTTGATCATATATGATTACAATTAAGATTCAATTGGTCACAGACAGTCACACTGAATACAAATTTGGTCACAATTAGTCACAATAAATACAAACTTGTACATAATTAGTCATAGATGATTATATAAAGTGACTTGAAATTTTTTCGGTAATTTTTTTTAGGAGGTGGAAGTAGGGGTGGGGTGGTGGTAGGTGGATCCATGGGATGGGGGTGTGATTTCTAATTTTTAATTTTTTGAAAATTTTTAAGTCGTCGGAGTGGCGCTGGAGCGGCCGCCAAGTGGTCACCGGAGCCGATGGCCATCTCCGATGGAGGGAAGGTGGGATGATAGGATGGGGTAGGTGAGGTGACATGAATAGAAATAATTAATGTATNTATTTACTACCTGATTTTTGAAATATTTTAATGAGTTTGTTATTTATAAAATGTGATATTTAAAACTATGAGTTATTTATTGTTCCCATTTATTATTAAAATAGACTTTACTTTGATTTGGACTCAAATTTAATTTGACTTGGAATTCTTATTACTAGGACTGAACAAAAAAATCGCAGAACCGTAAATCGAATCGAAACCATTAGTTTGAAACCGTTGGTTCGGGTCTACGTGGACCCACGATTTTATTTCCTTCAAACCCAACCAAACCATTTTGAAATGATTTGGTTTAGGTTTCCATTTTCAGAAATCGCATAAAATCAAATCGAACCGTTTTTTAAAATTTTTAATTAATTAATTTTATTAACTTACAAATTTTAAAGCTTTCACTTTTTTTTAAAAAAAATTATCAATTTGGCAATACAAATTACAACCAACCAATTGAAATAATCATATAAAATAAATTAAGTTCATCATTATTGGCCGATGATTTTATAAGTCCACAACACACGTCCTGACCCGATATCTAATCTAAACTAAAATTAATCCCAAATCTTATGAAATTTAAAAAAACACATTTATTTTCAACAATCTAAATCATAATTGAACAAAACTATGACAACAAATCAGACCCACAATTTCAGAAGCCTAACATAAACTCTCATTTCTCAAACATTTGACACTTGTCTGCCACTGCTGAACAAAATGCGATTCCCAATCACAAATCGCTAGTCGCCTTTTGCTGGTTAGTCTGTTAATTTCTACCCGAATCACATATTTCTCTCTTCTCTCTTAATAAGTCTTAGATTCCTATTCAAGTCATTTTTTTCGTTGATCTTTCTTTTATTTGTTGTTTTTGAACTTATTATACACTTGAGAGTTGTGATTTGAATTTTAAAAAAAAGATTGTTTGTGTACATATGTGATTAATAAACTTGTTTGTGGTTTAGAAAGAACGAAAGATAGAGCGTATTGATTTTATGAAAATATTAAAGTTCCCTAATTAGTACTAGTACATTCTACTTTCTTAAAGTCGTTAGAGAATAAAATTTGTCGATTTCCAATAAACCTAAACTCTATCATTCTCTGTACATTTAAACATATCACATTCAATCTTTATTTTTCATCTCACTAGTAGGATGAAAGAAGTTTTAACCAAACTATTACAGTAGAATGTGATTCCGTCTTTACCAACCACTATATGACAATATAAAAGACAAATAAGAAAAGGTAAATAAAAAGGAAGAAAGATATATTCGTTCTATTAACATCTTTTAGCGACCAACTTTGAAAATAATTTATTTACGGGTGGGAAAATGAATGTAATTTAACATTTAACATTATTAGTTTTCGTTTAAACTTATATATTAACTTATTTTAAACATATTATTATATGTCGATAGGTAAACCGCGGATTAAAACCGAACCAATCAGCAATTTATGGTTTTGTTAGAAAAATAAAATGATTTGGTTTGGTTTGAAAAAAATTTCAAACCGCATGAAATGGTTTGAATTGAAAGTATGTCACAAACCGCAAAAATCGAACCGTGTTCACCCCTACTTATTACCCTAGAACACAATAGTTGGCAGAGAATATTTATATACGCCTACACGAACAGGAAAAGGGAAGTCAAAGAAATCGGCTGCTACAGTAATCTAGATATACACACGGTACCTGAGGAGGAGAAGGGGAAGAGATTGCTGTGGCTGTGGGAAGAAAATATCTACACACATTCAAACACAAAACAATCAGGGGAGAATAGAAAAATAGAGGAGGAAAAACAAGTCAAACATTGCGGCTTGGGTTGAATACACACATACCGATCAACAGAGAGGAAGGAATTGCAGGCAGTTTGGTGGGAAGAAATATTTATATGCAGGCAAAGAAATTGGGCAACTAAATTGGAGGTGAACACATATAAAGGGACAACTGGAAGAGTAAACAAAGTGCTGATTTATATTATAGGCATATACAGACCGACAGAAAATTGGAGAACAATTGCCGGCGGCTGGAAATAAAAGAAAAGACACAATCATACAGCAGCTTCACATTCCGTTGAATTTTGGTGATGTCGTTCCTCTTTTACATATTTTATTTTTATATTATGCGTAACTAAATTATTTTTAGGGCGAACAATGTAGCCGAACTGAGATATTTTATTTCGTTAATTTGAGATTCTAGTTTTTATATTTTATGTGTTGATTTTTACTATGATCTTGAAGCATTTAATTACTTGATCACTAATTGAATGATTTTGTGAATCCTTTACGAGTCGAAAGGTGAATTTAGGGTTTAGACCAAATAGTAAAATTCGGTAAATTGACATAACGTGTAGAGATACCTATTTAATTATTGCGGTCATAATTGAATTCTTAGAACCAATGTTTCGTTTGACCAACGTCAATTCGCATAGAGATATGGAATTAAATTAATTAAATAGGCTCAATGAGAACTCGAGAGTGGTAAATTGAATACAATAAAAGAATTTGATCGAACACTACATGAAGTTATGAATCTTGATTTAAGGAATATAGGTGATCAATAGGTGAAATTGATTCGTCCTAAGAACCGTTATTATTTGAATTCTCGATAAATTGTGTTTATTTTCTATTCAATTTAATTTAACATGTTTAAATTAAATAATATCAACAAATCCATATTTTTGTTTATTTGTATCAAATATGAGTTAGAAATAATTAATTAAGGTTTAAAGTAGAGTCATCGTGGGAACGATAATTCGGACTCAAGAGGTCAACTATATTACTTGTTACGATATCGTAATAAAAAACGCAATAGTTACCCTATTACTCAAGAGAGAGAGAGAGAGAGAGAGAGAGAGAGAGTGTGAGTAAAACCATCCAGTTAAATATTTTGTTGATTTAAGACAACAGAAAGTAAATATTTACTACTCATCACTTTTCCCAATTTCCACCTTCAATGTGATATTCTGGGCTAGGGTAAACAAACATTTCATTATATTTTCATAATTTTGGATATCTTATATACAATTAAAAGTATCCCTAGGAAACGAGAAGAATATATTTTTTGATTGTAGAAATTGATAACTAATTCTGTATGAAGATTAAAATAGGTAACAAAACTACACAAGTTCAACGCTAGCACTATACGTTTGCTTTAAACTACTGATCGCGAATAGCTTCCAGCAAAATATACTATGAACTGGCCTCGTAGAGCGGCCGAAAGCGAGATAAGATTCATAGGAAATCTCAAAGTCAAATATACTTCTATAAGCAAAAGATTTTCCATCTCGTACTCTGGAATCCGGAGAATAATATGTGAAATATAAATTAGGACATTATGTTAAGCAAGAAGATCAAGAGTTTGAATTCTGAAGAGATGGAGTGGAACTTTCTTGTTTATTCCGTTAGTATATTTTTCTTATTACCAATTTTGATCATCATATTCTATAAAACAAGGCCACGTGACAACAGGCTACCTCCAGGGCCACCGGGATGGCCACTGTTTGGTCACATGTTCCATCTTGGAACTGCACCCCATAGAACCATAGCCGGGCTTAAACAGAAGTATGGCCCCGTTGTGTGGTTAAAGATAGGTTCAGTTAACACAACGGTTATACTTTCTGCAGAGATAGCCACTGAATTTTTCAAGAACCATGATCTCACATTTGTAGACGGTAACATTATAGATGTCATAGATCGCAGAAATACAACAAAGGTTCCGTGGCCTTGGCTCCATATGGTGTCTATTGGCGAGTGATGAGGAAGATTTGTACAGTGGAAATGTTCGTTAACAAAAGAATCAAAGAAACAATGTCCATGAGGAGAAAGTGTATTGACAATATGCTTTTGTGGATAGAAAAACAAGCGAATTTGGCTGAAGGAAGGGGGGAAGGAATTGAGGTAGTGCGATATATTTTCTTGGCGTCATTTAACACGCTAGGGAACCTTATGTTGTCGCGGGATTTGGTGGATCCAGAATCGAAAGAGGCCTCAGATTTCTTTAACGCCATGAATGGAATCATGGAATGGGGTGGCCATCCAAATATTTCAGATTTATTCTCTTGGCTTAGATGGCTCGACCTGCAAGGACTAAGGAGGAAAATGGACCGTGATATGGGGAAAGCACTGAAAATTGCTTCAACATTGGTGAAGGAGCGTATAGAAGAACGTAAAGCTGGTGGAGAAAAGAGAGAAGACTTCTTGGATGTGTTGCTTGAATTTGAAGGAAGCAATAATGAACCTGCTCAATTATCAGAACTGGAGATCAACATATTCATATTGGTAATTTTACTGATTTCTTTCCAGTTTGGCTAAAATACAGTGAGCTGAATCATTAGCATTGATAGGTGTTGAATACATAATTCTATAAATAAGCTTATCTAGTGCTTTTAAGTTTTTTCCCATTTCATTACTATTACTTAAAAGCATTACTAAGCAACTACTTTCTAATACAGGAAATCTTCCTAGCTGGTTCGGAGACTACTAGTAGCTCTATTGAGTGGGCATTGTCGGAGCTCCTACGCAATCCAGAAACAATGGTCAAGCTTAAAAACGAGATTTCAAATATGGTAGGATCAAACAGGAACTTTGAAGAAAGTGATATCGATGAACTCCCTTATCTGCAAGCTGTAATTAAAGAAACACTACGCTTACATCCTCCCATTCCTTTTCTTTTGCCGCGAAGGGCAATTCAGGACACTAATCTTGTGGGATATTTCATACCAAAGAATACTCAAGTTTTCGTTAATGTTTGGGCCATTGGAAGAGAAGAAGAATGCTGGGAGGAGCCTTTGTGTTTCAAGCCGGAAAGGTTTATAGGCTCAAAAATCGAGTACAAGGGGCAACATTTTGAGTTCATTCCATTTGGTGCAGGCAGAAGGATTTGTCCTGGTCTTCCATTGGGCCACCGCATGATGCACTCTGCATTAGGCTCGCTGCTTCACGAATTTGATTGGGAGCTTGATTTTTCTACTAACCCTAACACCATTGACATGAATGACAAGATCGGACTTGTGGTGCGAAAACTTGAACCCTTGAGGGTGATACCAAGAAAACGTGTAGTTTGATTATTGTATTCATCACCTAGATATGCATCTTAATTTGAGTTTCATGTAATAATAAGTGCCAGCTTTGGTGCATTTAATTCCATGTATTGAAGAACAAATCTATAATCTTAGGCATAGCAACATAAAGTTAATCTTCTTGTTATTTGTTATCTTATTTAATTTGCGACGTGGTTTCCGCAACTATAAACAAAAAAATTTATTTACTTGTATCTTCAATGGGACTAATTATCAACTAGTTACTTTTTATTCACATGTAATGTCGATATTAATCTAAACGAGATGTAAAGCATGCTGTCTATAGGCTTGATATGACGTGCATTTTTGTGTCTCTGCCAAGTATACCCATGCAAATAACGAGAGTTTCTTATTGAAGAGGTAACGAGCAAGTCAAGAGTGTTCTATGTGAGGGTGTTCTATGATTGGTTTTAGTCCGGCATTTAAATTTTCCTTAAATCTATCAAGGGCTTCTAATTATTAAAGACTAGAAAAAATTGTTGACTAACAATTAACAATATTCATATCAACGTTTAAATTCATTAACAAGACAAAATTTTTTAGTCATTATATTCGTGGTTGGCTATTTTTTTATTGGTTCTTCGTATTTGGTGTCAACTATTGTGATTCATCCTAAATGTGAGTGTCAAGTTTATCGAACAATTGTAGATTTTTCAACATTGTCCTCTGCCGAGGGTTAAAAATCAGGTCTGACCTGCTGCCGTCTTAGCTACCTTGGTGGGCAGTGTTGATAATGTGTCAAATAGATATTAATATTTGACACTTTTTCTTATCTTCTTTGGACTTTTATATTGTAAAGTGACGTAAATGAAAAGGATTAATAAAACTGCATCCACCGGTACAGATGCATTTATAATAAAGAAAACTAGCCATCTTCGACCTTCATCTGACTCTTATCTATAATTTTCTCAAAAGACAACGTTGTTAATTTTATTTCTTACAGGGAAATCAACAAAGAATGTGGGATAGTGTGAATCTTCTACTGCAAACTTTAAATCTTGAATTAGGCAAGAATTTAGTTTCTATCAACTTAACATACCCTCGATGTAAAACTGTTGAAGATAACTTATATAAGATTTAAATTACTATTTTGGATCCCGTATAATTCTGTAAACTTTACAGAGTTAACATGATATTGCAGTAAGACGGAAACAAAGTTTAGATAAGAAGAAAAGATTTAAGAGGAAATTGCAAGAAATGTTCACTTTCACATGCTCCTTAGCAAAAATGTCCCAAATTTATTAAATGTTGATTTTACAATAATTTAGACAAAAACACCCTTGTTAACAATTTTAAATTCTAAACTAAAGACAAAAATTTTCATATAATTAAAAATCATATTGGCTAATAAAATTTTAACACATAACATACGCTACTTTAAAAAGTACAAAAATATCAATCAATATTAAATGCTAACTTCTTCATTGGAGTCGACAAATAACTCGTATAAATCGACCCGATCAACAAACATTTTCAAACTCTTCCATTTCCAAACCCTACCATTTGCAATTCAAATTTTAAATTCTTTTTTCTCGTGCAAATCTGTCTCTTCCCCAAACTTCCCTCCCCTCTTATCTTTGGTGAAACATATTTTTGTTTTCTATATTAAATAAGTATACGTTCATTTATATTTGTACCAAAATACCTATAATTTTTATACTTTACCCTGATTTGTTTATTTTTTGTTTTTCTTAAATGATGCAGGTTTTACTTGTGGATTTTCTGTTCAACTGGAAGAAACTTCTTTTGTGCTGAAAAAAGTATATTTTTCTTTAATTCTTCCTTTTTATTTCCCTAATTTTAGGATCCATTTTACGTTTTTTAATCTAAAAGTCAAAGTGCGTTATTCTATTTTTTGCTTTTGAGAGCAATAACGATGAAATATTCCATATGTATTTGATGCAAAATAAAAGTGGGGTTCCTCTTATTTGTTCAGGTCTTATATTGTGTACACATTTACGAACTGTCGTTCCTGACAATTGAAATATCAATTGTTGAGATTAATACGTATTTAATGTCGAGAATAAGACTTCAAATGTTGAGAAATTTCTGAAATATAGAGAACTCTCGGAATCAGAATGAAATCTCATTCTAGATACATAAACTGTCAAGTGTAAATAAGGTCCAAATGTCGAGAACAAATTTTTAAATAACAAGAAAATCATGAAATGTCAAGGACAAAGTCGAACCAATTGGCGGATTGGTAAGATGACAATTAGATTAAAAAAATGAGTTGAAACAAGCCAATTAAATGTACAAGTTCCTCAATATGATTTCAATCAATTGTGTAATAATTCGATCATCATTAACAAGAAGCTCTCATTGTGAATATAGTATTGTGTTGATTTCATAAGCATGTTGGTAATAAATACAACTTTACTTTTCAGATGAGAAGCACGAGGTCTTAAATCTATGTTGTCAAACAAATGTCAATCATTTGTAACTACATAGAGTAGGAGTTGATATGTAGTCTTGTAATGTAATTACACCATACTTTACTCATCTATATAAGTATGCATATTGTTTGAAATACAATGTTAAAACATAATTCCTCACAAGAAATTCCTAGCAGTAAGAACTTCTTCCTTCAACTATGTCTTTTTCAACGGAAGAAACTCCTCGTATTGATGTTGATATGAATCTCTCCCTGCTCGAGTTTTCAGTAGACAATCCGATCATCATCGGCTCGAAAGACAATGAACAAATGCATGTCCTTGTTCCCTACATTCCTCAACTAGGAATCGTCGCCGTCTGGTAAGTGTTCATCAAATCCCATTTCCCAATGCAAAGCGAACTTAGAGTTGGTAGTCGTATTGATGATCGTGAGATCATCCCGGTTGAAATCCCACCAGACGAACACCATCTTTTGTTTGAGATTTAGCACATCAATGAGTTGGTCAACAATGTTGGATCTGGCCCGGATGTCATGAGAGATGTCATCATCATAATCTCTGACGACGAGAATGGTAGTAAAATATCTTCTCTATTCGTTGTTGAGGACATATAGATGTCTTCGTACATCGTAATTTTGTGACCACTTCAAATCATAAACTCATTAGCATTGTCATGATTTATGTTGACACAGCGGTGAAGTTAATGTTTTTTGACAGTTTACGAACTCCTCAATATGATTTTGACTTGTCGTTGTTTGAAATTCAGTACATGGCTATATAATGATGTTGAAATCATAATACTAAATTTATGTTTTTTATTGTTCTTTGAATGACTACTAAATGTTGAAATAAACTGAGAAAATAACGTAGAAATGTCAAAGTATATTATTCATGAATGACGAGTTTGATGTTAACATGAATGTAGAAAATAGTCAAGTGCCCGGGTTAGTCAATGATCCCGAGTTTCTACATATTTGTATGTTGTGTTCGTAGCCACTTCTACTCGTCCTCTATGTTGATGAATGTATCATCATGCGAGATAACGAATTTCATAACATATCTCATATTTGCATGTCATCAACGTAAATAAGATTAACTAACACGAATACCTAAAACAAACATATTATTCGTAAGCAATAGGGTCAATAGTAAACACAAAATGTTTCGTAGTTTCGCTAAGTTTATAACGTAATTCTCGTCATTTGAAACAATGTCAAGAATTACATTTGAAGTGTCATTAAATGTCGAGAACGATATGTCGGTCAGACATTTCACCATATGCATTTATCATCTTCTTCAACTTCAATAACCATTTTTATAAGGAATTTATTCCACCATTAATGGTATTATCAATACATGACAACCATTTTCAATTCGTCTATCAGAGCTATTTAAGTAGATTGTGACACCACGTTTGAGAAACACAAAACAATAATTATGAATTTGATTTTAAAATACTCCAATAATCTTACAACAAATATCTACTAATTGTTTGAAAAATCTAATCATCCATTTACATCATTGATGAGTGTAAATCACTCATTGAACTAATACCTTTAAAACATAGTTTTTGGCTTATTTTTGAGCACTTTTGAACGTTTTGATGTGTTTGTTCATATTGTTTTGTAGTTTAGATACATTGGAGAAAATATCGTATTTTGGAGCGTGGGATGGAGTCACGTGTGATCATAAAAGTGAGCTTGAAGAAGAGGTGAAACAAGAAGAAAAATGAAGTGTAGAAGAGGTGAAAACGGAGGCAAACAAATGACGGAAAAAAAGTGAGGCCAAGAAAAACAGTAGGGCCAGCCAGAAATTTAGTACAACAGAATTATTCATCGCGGCGCTGTAGTGCTGGTGCTGGTACTGGGCGCCGCGGCGCCGCTTCCCGAGTTGTAAAAAACGTAATTTTCTTACTTTTTTAGTCCGGTCCAGCACTGGCCGCGCTTCCCGAGTTGTAAAAAATGTAATTTTCTTAACTTTTTCGGCACTATCCAACTTCAATCCGTCTTGATACCTTAAGAGACTATAAATACAACATTGAAGACTTAAATTAGGGGAAGAAGTCGGCTTAGGAGGCAAGGAAGATGAGAAATCATCAACAGCATAAACGACAACAAATTGGAGAAGAATTTAAGCGGCAAAACATTTTTTCTTATTCTTTTCTACTCTATGTTCTTTATTTTAGAATTTAATATGTCATTTCTAATAATCATGAACTAATTTTACTAGCTAGGGTTTGATGTAACTAAATTTGAGACATATTTAGATTTGATGCTCTAAATTTCGGTACTCAAGAGAGGAATTTAGACGTGATCTAAGAATAACATAACCTAGATTTTGTAAATTTCGAGAGAAAATATAAAATCTTTGAGGCTTATCCCATTTAAGAATCCCGCGCATATAATTTATATAGTGTTAATTCGGAATAAAGATATTGGAATTAAAACATAGAAATAGATTATGTTTAGCACTCGAGAGAGGAAATAGAATTGATCTAAGGTTCTTGCCTATAAATTCAAAAAAAAGTTGATAGAAGTAACTATAGAAGTTGAAAAATATTGTTGATGGTGAGGTGAAATCAATCCCTAGACCTTTTGACATTGATAACTCTCTTATGATTTATTTTCTTTCATTTGAATTGCCACACATTTATATTATTTTAGGATAAAAACATTGACTTGAGATTTGATTTTTCTAGATAAAGTAAAAGCTGAATTATAGTATTTAGTAGGAATTAAATTACAATCCATGTGGGTTCGACACTTTGACTTCATTACTATATTACAAAACTTGACACCGTACGCTTGCGGCATAAATCAAGTTATAAAAAACGCGTGACAATCATATATATCACAACTATTAAACACAACTTATCAAAAAAAATAAGATTTTGAAGAAAATTTACCCTCTACTGAGAATTGTTGATGGGATTAAAAGTATGTAATTTTTTTTTTTTTTTTGTGTTAATAGTTTTTTTTTTATTTCATAATCTTCATTTCTACCCAAAATCATTGGTCATTACCTAATAGATAATGAAATGAAATTAACTCATTATGTATTACCTTGCATTAATGTAACTTCTCGTGGAAGTTACTTCTTTTTCTTGAAATTTGTGACAAACTGAAAAGAAAAAAATTGCTTCATTTTTCATTAAGAGTATAAAAGACAATTTGATACAAATTTGGCCATTTTTGCAAGAGTTATCAAAATTAAATATTTTTCAATTGACAAATATGGAATTGACCATTTTTTAAAATTCTCCAAGATTTAAGCGAGTACAAGTGGGCCATTGAATATAATAGTGATTCATTTTCCTAATTTCAAAATCTCCATGTGATATATATTTGTTTAGGTTTCCATAATCTAGAATATCTAATATTATTTTCGGGAGGCATGCATCATGTGACAGTGATTGCAAGTAATGTTGATTAATCCAAAAGTCACACTGTAATTTTATAAGCAAATGATTCGTCATCAGCTTGAAATCTGGAGTACTGCAAATATTAATAGAGGCATTAGGCTAAGAAAGAAGATGAGTTTGAGTTCTGTAGAGATGGAGTGGAGTTTCCTTGTTTATTCCAGCACCATCTTTTTACCAATTTTGTTCTTCATATTCTACAAAAGAAGGCCAAATTACAACAGGCTACCTCCAGGACCACCTGGATGGCCATTATTTGGTCACATGTTCCAACTTGGAACTGCACCCCATAGAACCATAGCCGGTCTCAAGCAAAAGTATGGCCCTGTTGTGTGGTTAAAGATTGGTTCAGTCAACACAATGGTTATACAATCTGCAGATGTAGCCAACGAATTTTTCAAGAACCATGATCTCTCATTCATCGACCGCAACATTATTGACACCATGAGGTCCAAGGATTACCACAAGGGTTCCTTGGCGTTGGCTCCATATGGCGTCTATTGGCGAGTGATGAGGCGGCTCTGCACTGTGGAAATGTTTGTTAACAAGAGAATCAATGAAACGGAGTCTGTAAGGAGAAAGTGCATTGACAATATGCTCTTGTGGATAGAAAAAGAAGCCAACTCTGTGGAAGGAAGGAGGAATGGTATTCAGGTGGCACGATATGTTTTCTTGGCGTCATTTAACATGATCGGGAATCTGATGTTGTCCCGAGATTTAGTGGATCCAGAGTCGAAAGAGGCTTCGGAATTCTTTGAAGCCATGAAGGGAATAATGGAGTGGGGTGGCCATCCAAATATTTCAGATTTATTCTCTTGGCTTAGGTGGCTCGACCTGCAAGGTCTAAGAAGAAAAATGGACCGTGATATGGGGAAAGCAATGGATATTGGGGCAAATTTTGTCAAGGAGCGTATAAAAGAACGCAAGGCAGGCGGACCCAAGAGGAAAGACTTCTTGGACGTGTTGCTCGAATTTGAAGGAAGCAAGAATGAACCTGATAAATTATCAGAACTGGAGATAAACATATTTACACTGGTATATTTCTATTTTCAGTTTCACTAAAATTAATAATTAGTATTTAATCATAGAATAAGTACTCGGATTAGAACTTGAAACGGAAAGCATTATACGTGTGTATCCTTATTTGAAAACTTAGGGGTTATTCTCTTTATGTTTCAGTTTTGTGTTTTGAGCTTTGAATTCATTTTGAGTTTTGTGTTTTGAGTGTCTATTTTGAAATTGTTGAAAATGTGTTTTTTTGGGCATTTTGAAAAATTGTTTTGAAAACACCCAAAATGCGTTTTGAAAATTTTGGCTTGATTATAACTGAAAAAACTCAAAACGACAAATTTATCGTTTTGGATTTCCTTTGTAAATTTTTAACTTGTTTTCGAAAATACGTTCGAAAATAGGAAAGAGAAAACGTTTTCACTGTTTTGAAAAATCAAAAACAAAAAACGATTTGAAAATGATAAAGAGAACAAACTCTAAACTTTTAGACGAGGTGATACATTTATATCCTCAGTTGAAGTTTCCATACCAATCATTTATAAATTAAAAGTATCCACAAATTCGCTATCTAGTTAAAAATTAAGTGAATTTTGTGTGCACGTGCTCGTTGAAGACATAATTGAGAAAACAAGATTGTACCCTCTTTGAAGTTTTAGATTCTTCGCTGTTCGAAATCTTTTCTGCAGTTGACTGATCTTATATCATAAATAATTTCTCTGTCAATCGCTAAGCAACTGCATTCCAATGCAGGAAATCTTCTTCGCCGGTTCAGAGACTTCTAACACCTCTATTGAGTGGGCATTGGCAGAGCTCCTACGCAACCCAAAAACAATGATCAAGGTTAAAAACGAGATTTCAAGTGTGGTAGAATCAAACAGGAAATTCGAAGAAAGTGATATCGAAAAACTTCCTTACTTGCAAGCAGTAATCAAAGAAACACTACGCTTACATCCTCCCCTTCCTTTCCTCATACCACGAAAGGCAATTCAAGACACTAATTATATGGGATATTCGATACCCAAAAATACACAAGTTTTTGTTAACGCTTGGGCCATTGGAAGAGATGAAGAAAATTGGGAGGAGCCTTCAGATTTTAAGCCGGAGAGGTTTTTAGGCTCGAATACTGATTACAAGGGACAACATTTTGAGTTCATTCCATTTGGTGCAGGCCGAAGGATTTGTCCAGGTCTTCCATTAGGCCATCGCCTGACGCACTTCATGTTAGGCTCATTGCTTCACGAGTTTAATTGGGAACTTGATTTCTCGACAAATCCTAACACCATTGACATGAATGACTTGATTGGAAGCGTTGTGCGAAAACGTGAACCCTTGATGGTGGTACCAACAAAACGTGTTAGTTGATTTATCTTGTAGTAGACCTATATATATAAGTTTCTTTTGGTAATTCTGCTTGTTTGGATGAACAATTTGATGATAATTTCTACAGTTCAAAATAGTTTGTCCTATATGTGGCTCATATAGAATGAAACATAAGTTTACTGGATCAAAATGGCGCTGCTGCACAAAGAATGTCCGACTTCATTTTAGGCCTAATCTCAGCGTCGAATGATTTTCACGACCTACACTCATAGATATGTGCATTTGACCTCTTCCTTTAATAAGATAAGGCAGTGTCCTGTGTAAAGGAAAAACTACCTAACTCTCTTTAGATTGATGATCGAGATTATTCCTTTTAGAGGTAACTGCAACGGCGTCATTCTTGCTGTGCTTATTTATGAAAACCTGGTTGGAATGGAGGAATCATATGAATTCTCCTACAGTCAACAATCATTCTCCAGTTTTCTGTCTCTCAGCGCACCTAATTGATCTCTGCCAATGTCTCTGTGTTATGACATTTTGGAAAAATAAATGTTTAATTTCGAATAAGGGAAATGGAAGAAAAATGGTCACTGTACTCTGTCCTATTTGTAAGTCGAACACAATGGTGGCCATCGTTGTGTACTAGTTTTTACGGTGATAAATGTTGTAAAAAAAAACATAAATTGAAGGGCTGAATTTGACGTAAATTTTGATAGAAGTTGATTGATCGTGTGGTTGAAATGTTATGAAAATAAGTGATTTGGGTGTTATAATGGTTAACTAAGCCTATGTATGGTTCAGATAAAACAATTAAAATAAAGATTTTGAGAAAAGTTGATGGATTGTGTAATTGAAATATTGTGGATTTCATAAAATATGTGATTAAAATTAATTATTGATTTTGATTTAAATTTTCATCAGCTATTTGGGCTTAACTAAACATGAGCTAAATATATAAATAGACTAAAATTAACACAAAATAATAAAAGATAAAGAGTAAGTAACGTTTTCTTAAAGTTGCTTAGCCTTTCTACTGTGCCGATACTGTAGGCGGTGCACGCTTCAAGTTAATATTCTTATAATCTTAGTTGGTTCTCTTTTTATGCAGACGACCACATGGAAATAAAAAACAAAAATTTATCAAGTTGGCAAAACACTAGAAAATATAGGATAAAGAGCAGTGCTACATGCCCATGGGCTGGCCGGATGGACGGGTGGGTGGATGGGTAATTTTTATTTATTTTTTAATCATAGTGGGGCTCACGATTGTGGGAAGTCGTCAACCCTTTGTGCCAAGCTCTTCCTATACAAATGGAAAAACTCTAGGATAAAATATAGAGTTTTAGCCTTCTAGGGTGCAAGTGGATTTTAAAAGTTAAATGAAGGCAGACGGATCAATTAAATATATAGCGGGACTTGTTATTAAATGCTACAAGTCAAAAAAATATCTTAATTAATTCGATACATATTCACTTATTACAATAATAACATCCATTTAAATACTTATAGCATCAACAACATTAAGAGTTGTTTGGTATTACTTTCGCTTTTAATTTTGCTTTATGTAGAAAGGCTTTTGAAGGAAGTTACCTCAATTTTTGTTTGGAAACTACTTTTTAAAAGAGTTTCCGACTCCGACAGTGCTTTTAAAGGAAACTACATTGAACCAATTTTCTCTAAAAACTTTTATAACTAAAAAAGCCATTTTCATAAAATTAGATAAACGGATTCAAAAACAACTTTTGTATCTCAAAACCTATTTTTGATTTGTCAAATGCCACGGCAAACGGACCCTAAATAGTTTGGAAATATATCAAATGGATGTAAAAATGACGTTTTTGAATAGTGAATTAAATGAAGAAATTTATATAGAATAACTTGAAGAATTCATTGACCTAAGACAAAAAAAAAAAGTATGTCGACTTGTTAAATTCACCCAATTAAAACTTGAAATGGTGAAATTTTGATTGAATCCAAGAAGATTTGTCCCACGTGGGAAATTAGTGAAAAATATTTGGTATTTTTTATGATGTGACAAGTTAGGCATTTGGGTTTAGGCCCTAAAGGCACCTAATTTCGTGAGAAGGGATAGAGGGCCTATATACCATGGGTTTTGGACTGCACACACGTCGCCGGCCTAGATACCATTGGACATTTGTTTTCTGTTCGGATAGGCACTTCATTTGAAAGTTGGTCTGAACAGTCACTATTGTCGGAAAAAATTATATCATTTCATAAAAGATGAAACTCGTTCTTTCTTGAGAGACTATTGTTGACTGCCTAAGTATCATTGAAGAGAGCAAATTCGTTATAAGGACATGGAAAATTGGTGGACACAAATTATCATTTTGTTCGTGATTTAATCTCATTCCTATTTGTATAATCTGAAACAGTGTGATACTTTAAATTGTTTAAAGGACAAATTCGTACTCCGGCAACAACAATCACATGCTACTATTGGAGGTCTAAACAAATAGAGAAGCCACAAAATAAAATTATGCCCCTATTTCACATTCATTTTAACGAGTTTTCTTGAGAGAATGAGTTTTTGAATAGCGATTTTTTGGAGAATGTGGTTAAAAAATAAGGAAAAAATTGGATTTACGCGCAAAATATTTTATTGTGTAAAGTGTGATCGAAATTGAGTTTGAAAAAAAAAAGTTAATTTAGCTCTTGTTTGATGGTCATTATAAAGATAAATTGTGAGAAATGATGTTTTGAATAGTGATTTTTTGGAAAATGTATAGTTAAAAAAGTAGGAAAATTATTTTGGTTTATGTGTAGAATATTTTGTTGTGTGAACGCATGATTAAAAATGAGTATGGAAATAAAGAAATTTAATTTAAAGAGTGTGAAACAGGGGCTACATGACAATGTTTATGTGTCATGATTGGGAAGGGTTTCTTGCTTTTCTCCATTTGTGTTAATGGTACGAGGAAGATTGACTCTCGGCCTTCATAACAATAAGTTGTTCCAATTTCTTGGAAGAGATTCTGCTCGGTGCTATGGGCTAACTAGGGTTGAGTTCTTCATATTGATCAAGCAAAGCCTTCAAGGTAGGACAATAAAACGATGTACTTCAAAATATTTCTTGAGCTCTTCCCCAACGTACATAGGGAAGAATCGACTCGAACGTGTCTTCTTACACTTCTTGTAACCATTAGTGCAATCAATCAATATCTCGTATTCTCTCTTTTTGTTCATGGAAATTAACTTCTTCATTAACTCGCCAAATATTCCGGAAAGCACCATCATCTATTTACTTTACAGCACTTTGATTCTATTCGATTGATGTACTCGATGAAAAAAAAAAAAAAAGGAATTTATGTTGTAGTTTTGGGATTTAGAATTCGAAATAATTAGAATCTAATTTTTAAGCAAATAAAATTAGAATCTAATTTTTAATCCTATCTTCTATTGCTTACCAAACATGCCATTAAAAAGATTTAGATTGATGCAACCGAAAAAAAGTTCATGTCAAACAAGTTTGTCATCGAGGATCCATATGAAACACGACATGCGCAACTCTTCATTAAACTCTGCAAGGCACATGAGAAATCTATAACGATGTATCATCAATCATGTTGTAATAAATGTTACTCTTGGATAAAATATAACCATCACATGCTCTATTGCAAGAAGACTGTCGGGAGGTTTTTTCTTTAATTTCTCTACGAAATCTTGAAAGGTAATTTAATCCCATGAGAAGTTCGAAAATTGCTGCTTCAGTCTTTACCTGCTTCGCAAAGTGAAGAGTCTGAACAAGAAGCACGTTTGACCCAAAAAACACTCGCTGCCTTTCGAAGTTCTGAAAAGAATGCCATCTTATTGTGTCAAGAGCAAGTGGAGACAACCATTCCAGTATTCTTGCCAGTGCTAACTTTGATTCCTCTCGAAAGGAGGCATCATAAGTCATTGAACCTGAGGACTTTGAAAATATATTGAGCTTTGCACTCAGATGGTTTCTGATACTTGTTGGTAACATATGGTAAAGATTGTCTCTCAAGTCATCACTGATCAATTCAGGAGCTGAAGCTAGCTTCTTGATTATGACGATGACATTTGCATAGTGGAGAGCCAAAGCAGCATAACCGAGAGTAGCTGGAGGGGCATTTAACAGCTTCCGCTTGGAATTGAAGAAAGATTGTTTAGTGGAAGTTGTGCTACAGTATCGAGTTGGAACTGTAATGTTGTCATCAGTGTCTTTGTTAGAAGTATTGTTTGACCCCAAAGTGCTGCTGCTTGAAGGTGTATAGCTCCCTTTAACAGGTGAGTTATTTCCACTTGTCGCCTGTCCTTTGAAGCCATTGGGAGCTAATCGTCTACCTTTCATTTGAGTACTTTTCTCCGAATGGATGGATGATGGGGAAAGAACAAGCAACTGCTTATTCCTTGATCTAATCTTGTCATCAGACGGGGCCAGATCAGAAAATGAACTATGCAATTTGTTTTCAGATGTATAAACTGACAATTGCATCCGAGCTGAGACAGAATTTCCACGTATAGGGAAATCACTGCTATGGTCCTCAATTTTTCCGATCTGGTTTGTTCTACGTAGATGCTTGATCCTCTCAAGAATTGTAAATAGAGATCTCAAAAGCAGCCGAACAATGTAGTCATATGTTCTAACCCAAGGAGATGTCTCCTGAAGATTCTTCACTTCCGGACGTTGCCACACTACCTTCTGCTGAACCAAATATAAATTCACTTGGCCGCCCATATCAACACCAGCCCTCATTTGCCTCGGACTCTGCTCGAGCTTTGCCAATTCTTCAAGCTCTTGATACAACTGCTCCGTGCTTGCAACAAACTTCTCCATTTTCTTAACCTTCCTCTCCATCTTCTTGAGCCTGTATTGCCACCATATCCATTTGGGATCTATCTCGCCTGGATCATCAAATACTTGTTCAAGGTTGTGGTATAGTGGGTCTTCGCACTTCTTCCCCAGAATAGCCACTGACTTCGCCACACTCACCAGATTATCAAATATCTCAGCAAGAACAAGATCCATCAGATAGTCCTTATCTCGGGAAACTAGTTTTTGAATGCCAATCGAGTTTACAATCTCCTCTCTCAATTTAACAATCTGCTGATCACCAAGACATTGCCATATATTAACCACCTTCGACATCAACGTTGAGACTTCAAATGCCAAAATTCCAATCACAGGCTTCTGAGGATCCAATGTTCTACCCTTGCGAGAACTCCATATCTTACCAAACCATTTCTTTTTTACAGTTTCGCTCCCCGTCCCACATATTTGATAAATGCCTAACTCACCTATACCATCCATTGATCTGTATAAAATCTCGCAAAGCAGATAACTTAGGAATAAAATTTGAAACCAAACAAAAAAAAAAGGATCAGAAGAAAATATATTAGTTTTGGAAGTAGACGCATGAACAGTATGGATAGGCTACACTGTTACAAAGTATATAAACTTTACGGCACTTCATTTAGGTAGTATTTGGATAAGCATTTCCATATAATTTTCCCTTTTTAGCATAATAAGACTTAAATGTTCTTTGTTTAAGCATAGCCGTATCATCTAAACAACAATGCAGCGAGTAAAATCTATAAATTATGGTAATTAACAACTTAAACTCACCGATTACTCAAGCAATCTCCAATAGTATTCAAGTGCCCAAGCATCATTTTACCAATTGCACAAAGGATTGAGAGAGAGAAAGAGAGAGAATTTCTTCGTACTTAAAGAGAAAAGAGTTACAAAGAGTAGGTGAAGAAGAGGTTGAACGCAGGGGTGTAGGTTTGTAAACGTCGCATCACCGCGCCAAAACTCGGAGTGGTCGAGGGAAAATTATTCGTTTATGCGGTGGGATACTGTATACGTGGCAACTCGGTGGAACTAACGACGCCGTATGAATGTATAAATTGGAAATTTTGTGCGAAATTTTAACTTTTATTGGCATTGTTTATTTTGGTACTTGGGTGGACTTGAGAGTGGCCGTGGGAATTATTTTGGGGCATATGCTTGTTCTATTACTTCATTAGAGTTTAATGGAAATGTAATGATGTTACAATTGTTTTGGCACAGTAATTTGGGAAAATTTTCTTTTTCTTTATTCATATATTTTCTATACAAGTAAAATTTAATAATATTATTTAATACCGCTGGTGTTAAAACAACCGTTTAAATGATAATACGATTTACTAATATATCTTTTACTAAATCTATCATATAACATCACCAGAATTGGTTAATTTTGTCATCATCATTCAACTAACAATAATTCTACTTTTATATAATTTTGTATAAATTTTTTGACAGAAATGGCCAAATGGCGGCCCCATATTGGGGGGCACCTGGGGGGCCGCCACTTGACCATTTTGCCAACAAAGTTGTACAAAATTCTGTATAAGTAGCACTTCTCTTCAACTAAATCGTTCAACTATCTTGCCCATCGATTAACATGAGTCCACATTGACCTAATTGTTCAACTATCTTGCTGAGAAAATAAGTTAACATTTTCCTCCGATCATGTGAATAGAGTTAGTTTTGATCGAAAGAGAATACTAACTAAAATTGATTAATTCGATTGTTAGTATATATGAAAAATGGGTTGAATGATATTAGATTGAATAAAATATTAAATAGTTTAAGTGAAATCGAAATTTTTAATTGTTTAATCTTAAAAGTTCTTGACAAACTCGTCAAGCTTTAATAGATTAGATTAATTTAGTACAAATTAGTTAGATTTGAAACTCTTTAATTGTTGGTTACCAAATTAATTTATGTTGAAGCTAAATTTAGGATAATTTTGATAGTACATACTTAGTTTATGTGGGATGATATTCAAACTTAAACATCTATTTTATTACTTATCCACAATCCACACATTTGTGAAATCACGCGATACTTTTGTCACAATCCTCGACAACGATATGACATGGAAGATTTCAAAATTGATGAAGACGACATATCTATGAAAAAAATTTCTGCCCTACCACGCTTTAAAATGAGGGATACGATACACTTGATGAGGTTGGTGAGGATGATTTATCATTAGGAGTACTATGAGGACTAACAGGTTACCAAGTACAAGGTATAAACGGAGTTGATGAAGAATATTTTGCAATGAGATTACTATGGGTATCAACGTGCTACCAGGTATAGGATGAACAGAAGAAATATCCATAATATGATTCATATATCGAAATTGATGAGGATAGCACGCCTTTGCTGGAATGGAATTTCTTCAGGTAAGTAGTCAGCTCAAATAAGTTTAGATTATGCACACCCAACAATTCGAGGAACCAACAATATAAGGAGAAGACAGAGAAATTAATTATAATGGGACAAACCAAAATTAGCTGCTACAGCTCCAAAATTGAGTTTGAGATTAATCTGATGAGGCAATTGAAGTATGCTATTGATCCCAAAAAAGTGCTAACGGAATCCTTGTCACGTCCCCTCCACATGGACATCACACGCACACTAAACACCTCATTATGAGGCAAAGGCCGCCGGTCAAGAAAAATATCTAGTGACCGTTTGCACTCCGACGGTCAAGTCAACACCGGACAAAAGAAAAAAATTGAGTGCAAGAGACGGAAGAGGGGAAGAGGATAGGGTTAGAGAACACACATTAATTGAAATGGAACACACATATATATAAAGAAACAAATGGGCCAAATGGGTAATGGGCCGAGGTCTAAGCCTAATAAGAAATATTTTATGGATATAACAATAGTCCCCCAAGTCTGAGTCGTACATCCATGTACGAGTCGAACTTTGAAATATAAGCTGTCGGTAGGTGAGGTCTTACAGATTATCTAAAAAATGTAAGTAACTCTGATAAGCGAGGACTTACGAACTGCCTTAAAAATATGCTTCGGTCTCAAATAGGCAAGCAGCTTCAATAAATCAAGACTTAAGATTTGCCTTAGAAAATATGTGTGCTAGCATGAATAAGCAATGGCTTACGAATTGCCTCGAAAATATATGCACCTCGGATAAGCGAGGACTTACGAACTGCCTTAGAAAATATAAGCACTTCGAATAAGCGAGGACTTACGAACTGCCTTAGAAAATGTGTGTGGCAACCTTAATAAGCGAGGGCTTACGAATTGCCTCGAAAATAGAAGTTGTTGTGAGCAGATGAATACTCATAAATAGCCTTCAAAATATGAGAGCTCACAGATGATCTCTAAGGTATAAGCAGCTTGAATAAGTGAGGACTTATGAACTGGCTCAAAAAATATGCGTGGCAACCTGAATAAGCGAGGACTTACGAACTGGCTCAGAAAATATGCGTGGCAACCTGAATAAGCGAGGGCTTACGAATTGCCTCGAAAGATAGATGATGCATATAATTTGTCGAAATTTCGATAACATCTCCTCTATAATATGGACTAAACCAATCATGTAATACAATACAATATATTCACTGCACATATACCAAATAAATTTGGGGTCCATTTGCCTCTCAAATTACTCATGACGATAAAGTGAATAATGATATATCGAATTTCTCCGAGATATAATATGCATCATAACCTGCTAGCAGTGATGTGAAGTACGTACTCGACAGCAATAATACTAAGATACCAGTATCACAATAGTCCACCAAGTCTGAGTCAAATATTTGTTAAATAAATAAAATTCTTTTAGCTCATGTACTGGTGTTATTTACTTCCTGCAATTACTACTTCTGTTTAATGTATTGTCATGCTCTTCAGTATAATTCGAACTTAGTCCACTCCAATAATAATATCAAACTCATAGTTTTGTATAAGTGTTAGTAGGTCGTGTACCTTTATAAGTTTCTGAACGTATACACATCAATGTTTATGAACTAATGCTCTTTAACACTTCAGACTTTAGTCTGACTTTATTTATAATTTGCACAAATATAGGCAGCTCACTTGCCTTTCTTTTCCTAAGCATGAGGTTGAGTGGTTCGCCCATATTGAGGTTTTCTTAACAATTTTAGTTGTTCAATGAATGTGCCACACTTCGCGAGCGCAGATGTGGTCCTTTTTGAAATCCAGCTCCTCGTCGAAGTGTCCACACATCTCTTCATAGGGACGGATCATCTATGAAGAGGCTTCTCCTTTGATCTTTGTCAACATGAGGTACTTTATAATTTTTCAGATTACGAACATTGTTTCCTGAATGAGGACTCCAAGATAATGCCACATCTCCTTTGTTCAATGGATGAGGACTGCTTCTTCCTTTATTCAAAAAACGAGGACCTCAAGATATCGCACATCTTCATTTACTCAAGAAACGATGACTTCATGATAATGCCTCTCTATTTATTCAAGGAATGAAGTCTCCAAGCAGGGATAAGCATATGGCGTAGCAGGGAATAAACATCTCGCGAAGCCAAGAATAAGCATTTGAAGAGGCAGGGAATAAACACCACGTGAATAGATCTCGAACTATCGGAGTTTTATAAATTGGCCTCTGAATAACAAAGTTTTACAGCTAGGCTTGAAGATAGGGAGAGGTGAGGAATAACCATCTCGCCAAGCCAGGAATAAGCATCTGGCGAGACGGGGAATAAATATCCCGCGAATAGATCTCGAACTATCGGAGTCTTATAAACTGACCTTTGAATGACGAGGTCTTACCATTAGGCTCGACGATAGAGAGAGGCGATGAATAACCATATCGCGAAGCCAGGAATAAGCATATGGCGAGACAGGGAAAAACATCCTGCGAATAAATCTCAAACTATCGAAGTCTTATAAACTGGTCTCTGGATGATGAGGTCTTACAGCTAGACTTGACGATAGGGAGAGATGAGGAATAAACATCTCGCGAAGCCAAGAATAAGCATCTGGCAATTTGCCTCTTCCTTTTTCAAGGAACAAGGACTACAAAATATTGCTTTTCCTTTATTCAAGGAACGAGGACCGCTAAAAGATGGTGCCTTTGATAATAAGAAATCCACGACCTATGGCTCGCCTTCAATAGTAAGAAGACTATGAGCTAGGACTCACCTTTAATCATTGAGATTCAGCATTTCGCAGAGTAGTTGGTTGTGCATATTGGTTAAATTTCAACATAATTTGTAAACTTCAAAACCTTATTTCTCGGACATGAGTGAGTTTTGTAGCCCATCCACAACTGGACACTAGCTCCTCATAATATTGGAATCAGCAGAGAGTAGTAAATAGGAATTGAAAATTGATAAATGCAGACCCAAGTCACTTTGAGTAGGAATTATTAAAAGAGGTTGTAGCATCCATAAAATCCCAAATCTTTCCAGAATTTATTCCATTTCAAAGTAGTTGGAAATACCTTGCAACCATTTTGGACTGAAGAGAAGTAAATTAAGAATTATACCATATTCGTTTCTTGCCTGTGTAGTCAATATTTTATTTTCCAAAATGGACTTCTATTTTTGGGTAGCATATTAACAAATTGTCGAGGCCAGGCCATCAAATTTATGATACCGTTTTAAAATAAATGATTGTTGGCAGCAGCATCTTAAGCTGGTGGAGAGGAGCCCATCTTGAATAGAAATGGCAGGCCTCATAAATCCACTCAATTTCTGCCTTCCACGGTCTTTAATATAGAGACAAGAGAACAAATAAACTGGACCATAGGATAAGAGAGCATAATAATCTGGGCAAGGAAAATAAATGGTAGGCTCAATCCACAACCCAAAAATAGAACATATAAGATGCCTTCCATGTTTATTGGGACCAAGAATGTTTGATAAACCATGGAGTCATGAGCCTAAGGAAAATAAATACTTAGCCATAATACCTTAAAGGCCAACTAGGAGTCCAAGTTGGTCATCCAAATTCTTGACTCACGGACTGCTTTAGACCGGCACACAAAGCAAACAAAGGTACCTGCTATTAACTGCAAAAGCTTATTTCATTTTTCAGCGCAGAGTCTGCAACACTCCACCAAAATATATTGTCCCCATAAGAAAAATTAATGCCTTGTATGTTGGACAAAAGCAATAACCATGGAATGAAGTTCATTGTGATGCTGGCGGTTGCTTCTCCAGTTGGCGTTGATGACTTTTAAGTGCATAGTTGTCTACCTCGACGATGGTCGTCGGAGTAAAATTTGACCAAATTTTTATATGAAGTTTGTAGAACACGATGTCAGATTCCACAAATCACTACATATACCTTTGAATTCCACCATGATGATGTTCATTTGAAATGACACATTTCAAACTATGTAGAGGCTGTGCAGTGCTCCATTGAAGGTCATGAGGTTGCTTTCCAATCACTCCTTTGTGCACTAAACTCATGTTGTAATACGAGATGTCGAACAAAGAATCGACCATTTTTGCTGTAATTCAATTTTGAAGGTTCTCTGAAGATGGTTTCTTTTTGCCAAATAGGTAGATAATATATTTTTTGGAGTGGCCAAAGTTGTTTTTTTTTTTTTTTTGGGAGTGTGGAACTTTCACGAGGCTTGATCTTCTTCTACTAGTGTAACATAATTTTTGTGTTTGAAGAAAAATGAAGAAAATATGTGGTAGGAAGAGTAAAATGAGGTGATTTTCCTTTTCTGATATAAATA